>VWZW01002152.1:0-26801 GCA_013397115.1 Edolisoma coerulescens
CATCTTTCGGGAAACTCAAAAATATCCATGTATCAGTAGATACCTTTTCAGGTGCAGCTTTTGCCTCCTTGCACACAGGAGAAACAGTGAAACATGCACATCAGCATTTTCTGCAAGCATTTGCATCATTAGGTGTGCCTCAAGAAATAAAAACAGACAATGGTCCAACTTATATAGCAAAAGACCTGCGAAAATTCTCAGAATCCAGGGTTCCAACAAGGTCCTAATGCCAGAACAGGATAGAAAAAGGTGCTGGAATTTGGTGTCTGCAATTTGAGTTAGACCATTGGTGATTGTGGTCCTAATGTCTTTGGTGCCAGCAGTTGCAGTAAATGAGGGTCTCAGCATCAGCAAGCTGAAGGGAGACCACAGATTGTAGAAGTGTGTGTCTGAAGGGAGTCGATTTAGTGCCAGCAAAGGGCATCAGACTCTGAGCGATGGTGCCAACCAGAGCAGGTGAGAGTCCCAGCACCAGCAAGTGGAGAGCTGAGCAAGAGTGCCAGGGCCTGTGTGCATTGGCAGAAGCCACTCAGAAGATTAAATGCTTGTATTTTCCTCTAGGCTGGTCTCTGAGTGTGTGTGCATATGTGCATGTGCACATGTGTGTATGTGAATGTGCATGTGCAATTCAGTAGAACACTTCAAGCTGGACTGTCTGGCGATAGGCGACACAGGATCTGGGCATCAATATTAGATGAGCTGAGGTCCCACACTGCAATTGAAGGGGATCATGAAAGTGTTGGTCCTTGTGAAACAGAGAGTAAGGGGCTGTGTATCTTTACAAGCAAGCTTCAATCCAGATCAGTCAGAGAAGAGGACTAGGATTTGGCTGTTTGTACATACGTTTTATGTGAATTCTGGGTGGGTGCTGTTAAAGGCAATGCCTTATCTGTGGGTAGTCTATGTTGCTGGTTGCATTAGTGTCCTCTGCATGTGTGCATCTCTGGCATACATGTTGATATTGGCTGCTGGCTGAGCCTGCTGAGAGGAAAGCAGCAGCTGCATTCATTGGACGGATGAGACTGCCAGGTCTTTGGGTTCAGGAGACTGAGGGGAGACCTCATTGCAGTCTACAACTTCTTCATGAGGAGAAGAGGAGGGGAAGGTATCTTTTCTGTCTTGTGACCAGTGACAAGTCTTGGGGAAGTGGCCTGAAGCTTCAGGTCAGGGGAGATTTAGGTTGGGTATCAGGAAAAGGTCCTTAACCCAGAGGGTGGTTGAGCTCTGGAACTGGCTCCCCAGAGACATGGTCACAGCACCACCCTGACAGAGTTCAAGAAATACTTGTACATTGCTCTCAGATACATGTTGTGATTCTTGGGCTGTCCTTTTCAGGGCCAGGAGTTGAACTCAGTGATCCCAATGAGTCCAACTCAGCATAGTCAGTGATTTAATGATTCTAAGACTCTCATTTAACTAGGAGAAAAGAAAACACCATCTTTAAAAAGAGTTCTCATACATGCAAAAGAAGGGGTTGTTACTTGATACCATTAATATTTAAAAGGATGTAAATTATAAAAAAAAAGAAGAGGATAAGGTACCCCAAAGTAATCTAGACTTCATCCTCTTTCTTCAGGGGACTTAGCCATATTTATCATCATATAGAGTGCCTGGTTCAAGCTGCAATTCCAGCCAGCCCACCTACTACAGGTCACGGCTAAGCCCACAGCCGAGGTGGGGGCACCTTGGGTGAAATATACTTATGAAAGGGCAAAACGCTGCACAGGTACAGAGGAATAAAGTAAAAAGTATGTGAGAAACAGCTCAATGGATGTCAAGACCAGTAGAGGAAGGGGGAGGAGGTGCTGCAGGCATGAGAGCAGATATTGCCTTGCAGCTTGTGGTGACGACTGTGGTGGAGCAGGTATTTCCCTGCAGGGTGTGTAGCAGTCTGGAGTGGAGTGAAGTGAGGCCTAAGAAAGGGAGGAGGAAGGGTGTACTCAGAATGGCACTGAGTAGAGGTGCATTAATATTTTTGATATACTACGAAGAGACAATGAAATATGAAAAAATCCCTAGATGTTTGTATTTCTTTTGAAGAAGATAAAATTAGCTACATGATTTTGAGTCTGCTTATCTCAAATGTTATATCTGGTTTAAACAGACAGGCATTAAAAACGGGTAATGAGACCAATGAGTCAGAAAAGCTACAGACCAAATACTAAATAAAATTTTCTTTAATGACAATAGAACAATACTTCGATATGTAGTAGTACGTTGTAGGATACAAGAGTGATCAGCCTGCATATGCAGTTCCGAAGCATGACATCTGCAGAATCAATTCTTTTTCACGTAGCCTTGTGTGCACTGTAGAGACACTTCCAGACATGCTGTAAGTTGTGGACATCTTCATGAGCTTGTTACACAATTTTATATAATTAATTGGCCAATTGTGTGCATCACCGTTTCTGTATTTTCAAAGCCTCTGGTTTGAACTGTCCAGAACCCCTCCCACAGTCTTATGACTATTCACTTTTACATACCTATCTAGTCTGCAAGTTTGCAATGAAAAGCACTGGTGTTTAAAAGCTTATCACTGTATATATATCACTTTCTCAAATTATTATTATTAGCATCTGAGCCACTGTTGGAATTTTTTTATATTTTCAACTGTGGTTCTTTTCAGATTTTAGCAAAATCATAAAATGAAGTCAGTGGAGTCATTCATTTTGATCTTACTTGGTCTGCCCTAGAATTGTCTCTCTCCACTGACAAAGATGTTGCAGTAAGCAAGATCGTAATTTGTATGCTTCAGTTAAATGCCTAAAATATGATGGAGAAATTCTGTGGGTTTCATTTCATTAGCATATAAAAAGGGGATTAATGAAAAGGTGTAAACAAATGGGGAAATAGGGAATGAGAAAATGTTTGGACGTAAATTCTAGCTAATTGTTAATTTTAGTTTATTGTTTCAGCATCTGCTAGGTGCTTCATGAAAGGGAATATCATCAATAGTATTCATTAATGAAGCAGCCAGTTCTGTAAAAGATTGTTTTTGGAAAGGTAATGCTGCTTCTCTTACAAGTTAAAAACACACCTGTGTAATAATCTTTATTTAATTATATATATATATATATATATATATATATGTATGAAATATGACAAGCAGTAGGAAGCAGAAGGAGCATTTCCATAGGGCCAGAAGTGAGCATGTATTTTCTTTTCTTAATAGACCTTTACAGATACACTATCTCGACTCAGTTTCATGTAACTATAATCAGTGTAGAACTCAAAGCATTTAAAGCCAAGATTTAATAATAGCTTTTTGTATAACTTAAGAAGATAGGATGAGACCACAAAAGAAGACATAGTGGAGGAGTGGCAAAAAAAGAAAAAACAGGAAAAAGAGATTTGTTTCTATAAAACTGAGTTGAATGTTTGTGATACTTCACAGAAGATAGGCTCAGAAGGTGGTATCAGCTAATAAACTGAATAGAAATGAGGATTTAGAGAAAGACATTTTAAGTTTCATAATTAGTATTCAAAGGGAAAAAAACCCAACCTGAAAACAAAAGAAGAGATAAAAGAATGAAAAATAAGAGGAATGGAAGGGTTTGAAATAAAACCAGAAACATTCTTTGCAAAAAGGCTAAAGTGAGTGTTCATAATACCAGCTGTGTTTGGGAATCTAGGGTAGTCAATGAGGCTGATGAATGAAAGGTTGCTGAAATATGGCATTCTTTGTTAACCATAAACCACAGCAAATACCAAGAACAAAAGAGCTTTACCTCAGCACAATTGCTGGGCCTGAAATGGGAGACATGCCAAAGGCTCCATTAAGTCCATAAAATATATCACTATTCATTTTTATGGAAGTGATTGGGTAGTGGGGTGATGGATGAATAGACAGGTAGATAATACAACAAACAGAGATTGCTCATGGTTTGACTGTCATTATTCATATTTAGCAATCACAGTTGTATTGGTGAAGACAAAGCATACATTGCAATATATTGGGTAAATATTGATAAAAAAATAGAGATGTAATATTTCTTTTTAGTTCTGCCTGTGCTGCCATTTCACTTACAGAGTTATAAATTACACTTACTAAGAAGAAAAAAATAAAACCCACAAGGTGATATGAAAGCTTGGAGAGCATACTGAAGTCTCGCAAACTCTGACAAAGCAAATATTAAAAATAATAGGCATTCTATAAAGAAGACACAGTTCTACAGGAAATAATGAAAGTGACATAGCCAATAAAGTTGCTGCCACTTTGAACAGCAGAGTGTTTAAAATTCTCAGCATTAAGCAAGTAACAAATTTCTAAAAGAAAAAAAAATTGAAATCAAATCCCCAATTTATGAGCAAAAATAAAAGTTTACTGTTACTATTTCACAGTGGGTCGATAATAATAGCTTATGAAATTCATACAGAGAAGGAAAAAAACAAAGAGTAAGCTAGAATACTGCGAAATTGAAAAAGTAGAAAATATCACCCTTACATTTATTCTTGCTGCAACTTCAGTCATTGTTGTCTCTATGTCAGGAGCAGTCTATTACCTGACATAGAGACCCCTGGACAAGTGTATTTGTTCTTAAAAAAGCATCCAGCTGTGTTGTCTTTCTCACTAGTCAAAATTATATTCTGTCACTTTATATCAGCAAAATAATTCATACAGACTCATACAGAAAGCACTGAGATGCTCATTCTGATGACCGGAAGTTTCTTAACTTCTGCACATTACATAAAACTGGTTTTGAAAAAATGAAGAGAACATACTTGCATTCAAAATAATGAATGATGAGTTTTTAATGTCCCAAAACAGAACACGAATTCATCTCTTTATCATCCATGTATATTTTATATTGTCAGCCTAGCTAAATTCTAACGCAGATTTTTAAGTTATTCAGTGGCAATGCACAGATCCAACTGACTTTTCAGCATCTTCTAGCTCTTCAGTACTGTGAAGATGGATGAGGACCTTAATTTCCTCAATGTTGATGTGAAGGATTAATCGCTTGTTGTTTTGATCAAAAGAGTTGATGATATATGGCATTTATCCTAGTATGTACATAATGATTGGCAAAGAACAGTCTATAGCACAGTAATTGTATGAATTTTGATTTAGCACAAAATCTCTTTTTTACATATACTGACAAATACAGATTCCTTTTTGCCAACTAAGTACAACCTACAGGTTGTACTATCAAAGAAGTTATTGCATTGTAACTTTTTATCACTGAAAGACATAAACAGTCTGCTTTAAACAAGGACCTGTGTCTCACCCATTATGAAATAAAAAAAAATATATTTGAAAACTTGCCTGAATAATGAATTTTTCCTGAAGCCTCCAGGGAATCTGATAGCTGATGGTACTGAGTGGCTTGTATTGATGCATAGTATTATTTTTAAATTTCCTTTGTTGTAGAAATCAGACCAGCTTTGATCAGTATCATGGTTTAACCCCAGTAGGCAGGAAAGCCCCACCCAGCTTTGCTCACTCCCCAGCAGTGAGACAGGGGAGAGAATCATAAGACTAAAGGTGAGAAAACTCATGGGTTGAGCTAAAAACAGTTTAATAGATAAAGATAAAGCTGACCACACAAGAACAGCAAGCTAAGGAATTCATTCACCACTTCCCATGGGCAGGCAGGTGTTCAGCCATCACCAAGAGAGCAGGGCTCCATCACATGTAATTGTTACTTGGGAAGACAAACGCCATCAGTCCATATATCCTCCTTTTCTTCCTTCTTTTCCCAGCTTTTTGTTGCTGAGCATGACACCATATGGTGTGAAATATCACTTTGGTCAGTTGTGGTCGGCTATCCGGGCCACGTTCCCTCCCACCTCCTTTTGCATCCCCAGCCTGCACATTGGCAGAGAGGGGGAAGGAGCAGAAAAGGCCTTGACGCTGTGTGTGAACACTGGTCAGGAATAACTAAAACATTACTGATCTTTCAGAACAGTTTCCATCACAAATCCAAAACACAGCATCATACTAACTACTGTGAATAAAATTGACTTGATCCCAGACAAAACCAGTAAAATCAGAAACTGAACAGATTAGCTAGAAGGTTATTAGGAACAGCCCTGTCAAGCATAATTCTCCTAATAATATTTTTATCACTGGGAGAATCAGTATGGTCATTATCTTGCCTGAGAAGTCATTTTTCTATTTGAAGAGATGAACATTATCTTTCAGGTGAAAAAATGTTCTTTATATGAACTTTGTCAAAAGCACACTCTTTCTGAGTCAGTAATGTCTCCTATATTTCTGTATTTTGGTGGGAATGCTACAAGTTTCTGTTGAATGACTCTGTTGCAGCTGTTAAGTCATTTTAAGCATATCACAAAGGTGGTACTGCTCCTATCTGCTTCTTGATGGGTAGCTTAAGTTTCATTTAGCGTTTTGTCAGAAATGATAGATGAATGATTTAATGGTACTGAATTGTTCGCCTTGCACCAGAGATTCAGGATTTCTTTTCCATCAGTTGACAGAATTTGATCATCTCCATTGAAATGTTGTGCAATAGCACCATCATAGGGATATATATAATTTGAAGCCACTGCAAATGTTCCATGTGATACCATTTTGCATTTCGTTGACATTTATACTTTCCTTCATTAGCATTTTAAAACTTTCATTTATGGTGAGCAGCTTGTTTATTTGCCAGTTTTTACATTTTACTCTAGCTTTGTCCTACATTTATACTTAAACAGTGTTCTGATGAAATTATTTTTAAAGGAACCCAAACACATCTCACATTTGCCTTTGGCAAAGCAAAGAACATCCTCTGAGGCAGTGTATGCTGCCTGACTTCCATGCTGGCTGAAAAAAATCAAAGAAATGTAATATTAAATTAATACCAGTATTATCTACTTCATCCATATTCTCCACCTCTGGATACCTATAACATTCCCTATAAGAAAAGATATTTTCTTTTATTAGCCTGCAACAAGATAACCACTACATGATTTCTAGTCATCGTCCTTCACCTTTTTTTGTAGCACTTCCTAGCATGAAAGTATTTACCAGTACGTGCTAATCTGTTAGGACCCCAAGAAGAAAGACACTCAGGCTCTGTAAAGCCTTATGCTAAATGATAATTAAAAATTATATCTATAATGGGTAGCAAAATAATAATAGTAATAGTAATAGTAATAGTAATAATGTAATAATAAATAGTATACATAATCTTGTGTCTGTATAGATTTTGGAAACCCCAAATTGTATAGTATTGAACAGTCCTCCAAACACCATGCAGACCTCCATGCTGACTCAGTCTACAGAAAGGGTTGCTTTATTTTGGTCATTCAAGCTATTCCAGGATTTTCTTAGAGGGAAAATCTTGAAATCTTTCTTGTACTTGGAAGCTGCCATCACATTATTCCAAAACTTTTGGGTTTTTTTCTCTGAACTGAACTCAAGTTAATTCAAATTGTCTTTGTGAATCCTGTTCATTAAAATTTTGATGCTTCTTTTTCTTTTAAGCAGGAGTTTCTATAACGATTTCCTTTCTATTTTACATTGTGTTTTCAATTAAACAGGTAATCTGAGATAGAAAAGAATATGTTTTCTTCGACTATTTAGGAAAAGCAATGTCTAATGCTATATTACAATAAATGTAGTATAAATGTCATTAAAATACTTGTTCTTTATAAACATAGACTGGTTTGACAAGATTTGTAACTTACAATGTGTGTTGTCTATTTTTGCTATTTTATGGTATCTTTATTGTCTTCCAGGTATTTGCAAATGGCTTGATTACTTGACATTTTCCATTTGATCTTTTAAAAAGCTAAACATTAAGAATGACTTCTATTAATTTCTTCTTCTCTGCTCTTCTGAGTAATTGAATCTGAACCCTTTAATGTGTTACTATTGGTATTTAAATTGCAATTGTCAGGCATCTGTCACATGTAGTAACCTATAGGTTGATACCTGCAAAGAAACTGCATGTTACATAGGTAATTCTGACATCTGCAACTTCTAAACTACCTCTCAGTGATCTAAAGAGAAAACTGTTATGCCTAGACTATGTATGAAGACATAAGTTTTCCTTCTCAGCTGATTAAAGTACTACAGTAATGATGACCAATGTTCTGAAACTAAGTAGTATACTATTTTTATTTTCTATCCTAGAGCTATGCTTATCTATGTCTTTTCTTTAAATAAGAACTCAAGGGTTTGCCATTTCATGCCATCAACTTTGTGACACTGTAAAGATACAGTTTTCTGACTTCCTTTGTTCTTTCATCATAGTGAGTATATTACCTTTAATAGAAGTAAAATAACCAGCTGCCTCTCTGTAACACCAGTAGCTGGCCTACTAGTTCCTTAGGTACAGAATGGATTTGTCAGTAATCTCATATTGTTAGTTTTCTTTTTCCAGCTTGGCAACCCAAAGCCTTCCAGTTAAGACTTGGAGGCCAAGCACTTCTAAACTCTACCTACAGCATCAGCATGCCACTTTTTCTACTTTTCTGCACTGCTTAATATAGTCAAGAATAAAAGGAAGAGTGTAGAAAATATATGGAAATTATATGATCATGATAAGAACAAATTGCATATTCCCATTTCAGTTTTCCTATCTGTGGCTTCTACTCATCTATTCAGATGGTAGGTGGTAGGTAGTAGAAATGTTCAAGGCCAGGTTGGACCGGGCTCTGAACAACGCAATCTAGTTGAAGGTGTCCCAGCTCTTTGCAGGGATGGTTCGACTAGATGACCTTTAAAAGTCCCTTCCAACCCAAACCAGTCTATGATTCGATGACCCAAATTAGAATCTATGCCTAAAGGAAAAAACGTAGAGGAGAATGCATTTCACGGGTTACAGAAAATACTTTCTTTTTTATTTATAAGGACAGTATTTCCATTTAAACAATAGTTTTTGCAATGGCAAAAAATTACTGATTCACATTTTGATTGTTAAGCTCTAAATGCATGAAACTAATTTCTAAATACTGTTATTTAGTCAGTTATTGCATAGATGAGTATTCTTATCTAATTGTAGACTCTGCACATTTCACTGCATTGCATCCTTTTTTTCTGTAGTATTTTGAAAGTCATCCATTGCAAAAAGCTGTCCCCAACAAATTTCAATAATTTGTAATTACAGACTCTCATTTGTGTCAGACTCATTTTTCAGTGTGACCAACATAATTTTATGGATTTAGTTCAGTGATCATTTACAAAAAATTGAAAATCTCAAGTCAAACAACATTCTGTAAATGAATACACATTAAGAAATGCAAGAAATATGTTTTGAGTGTACTGAATTGCAGCTCCAAGATACCCTTGGCTTTACGGGACAAGAGGAACAAAAGGCTTAAGCATTTATTTAGTTTTATAAATAAAGACCAAAATAGCCAAATCACATCTACTCACTCTGTACTCACGTTGTCGATGCAGTTTTTTACTTTGTGATTCATTATTTGGCACAAATTAAACTGGATTCAATTATATGCATTTATTAATCATTGTGTTTTTAAAACAATTGAGTTCCTCACTGATCTCTTAAAGCCACCAATAGTATTAGATCACTATAATTGTGTTTCCAAAGAAAGATATTTCTGAATATGTATGTTTTAACAGAAAGGCAAAATGTCGTGACCTAAAATACATGCATTGTGCAGTAAGTTTTTGTGAAATTAATACGATCTTCTCCACAAAAGTGGGTATAGCTCTGTTTTATTAAAATGAATCGTGATTTCCCATAACTGTTGCTTCTCATGGAGTAAATTCTTTCTGGCTGATATGCATGACTTTCTCTCATCATTTATATCCTGTCAAACTTTTGGGGGAATTTAGAGAGGCTCCTATTTCTTGTATCTTCAGTGAGCACAGGTATGTAGCATGTGTATATGTAGTGTGTCAAAAATAAATAAGCTAATGTCCTTGGTGTATGTTACTTCAATTAGAAGTGAATAAATATAATTTAACTCCATTATCTCAGTTACACCACTGAAGACAGGCAGCAAACGCATCAAACTGGGGAGGCTTGAGCCTAGATATGTCAACTTTTATGTTAGACAATTACAGAATATCAAAATCATTATAGAGTGTGGGTGCCTTGATGATTAGGTGGTATTTGTTCAGAGGGTATTTTATCACAGTTTGGGTAGAGATCACTTGTTTTCCAAAGTCCTGCCACCAACATAGAAGATTTCATGAGCTCTAAGGTGCAGTGCCTGCTTCCTCTCCATACTCACAGAATCGTCCCTCGTTAGACTTGTCACTGCCTTGATTTTCATGTGAGAAACCTGATCACTGTACCCTTAGATGTTCCATGACTGCATGTTGATATAGAACATAGGCATGTGCTCTTCACTTGGTTTGTCCAAAAGAAATCTTCACTGCAGGAATAAAGACCTTAATAAGTGTTCAGTACAAAAAGCTGCAGTTTCACAGTTTCTTACTGTTATTATTGGCCTTTAAAGCCAGCAGGTAGTCTTTACTCAATTAATTTAGTAGAATATCACTTAGTAGGCACCATTTTACCAGCACTTGACAACTAAAGAATGTTTTGCTCATATCATTGGGTTTTTGTTGCTATTTTTTTATAAAAAGAAAACACAAACAGAACTGTTCCTGAAACCATTTTTATTCAAAACACAGAAAGCCTTTATACATTGTGTTAAACTATTGTACAATACAGAAACTTCTGTGGGTGCCTATTAGCACAAGAAATCATACATGGAGTTCATACTACAGTTCATTCCTGTAAAATAATGCTGTGCTGTACAAAGAATAATTTTTTTTTAAAATTATGGAGATCATTGCAAACACACAGAAGTTAGAAATGTAAAGCAAATTTCATGCAATCCCTCTTGAGTTCGATTAATTCTAAATATTTTCCTTTTATTCAGTGGATATCCTTCCAGAAGGCAAATTTGTAATATTTTTAAGACAGTACATTGAGTAGACTGAAGAACTCTAGAATCCAAAGAAAAAGAAATCATGAACATGTTTTATTGATTTAAATTATATTGTACACTTGAAATTCTATTCAATACAGTCTAGGTTTCTTTTTGCAATTATGTTAGTGGGGAAAAATTACTAAATAAAATATTTTTCCTGTATTTGAACTGTTCTTGTTGGTTTTATGAACTCACTCTAGAGAATAGTTTCTTTAGTTTGCTGCTGGCATCTGTTATTTTCTCCTACTTAAGTACTTAATGCTTACTGGTCAACTTGTGGTAGTTTGTTTGAATATAAAGCTGGAGTGAACATGAGCAGTAATTTGAATTTCCTTTTGGCAATAAGTATGGCTACAAGAGCATATCAATCTATAGTCAAGAGAACTGCATTTCTTCTTCATCTCCTTTTATTACTATGACTTATTTCTTCCCCCTGGCTTTTTCAGCTTTCTCCCAAGCTAATGGGTTCTCAGCTCTGAGATACCTGATAACTTGTCTTGTCATTAATCACTCTGAAGTTAACAGATAGTGCACCTTTCAGCGCTATCTTGTCTTTAACTCTGTCCACACAGTAATGAATCAAGGTCATGAAAATATAGAATTGTGCCTTTTGAGAGCAAAGTCGCTTATCTTTTTATATCAGGCAGTCTGTCATTAAAAAAAAAAAAAGATCTTTTTATATCGTTTCAAAAGAACAGAAGTCTGGTTGAAGTTTATGTGTGCAGAAAGCTAATTGTATGTACAACTAGAAAGATGAGCATTCTGCAAATAAATGCAGATGAAAGGAATTACATTTGTTATTTCTAGAAATGTATGGTGTTAAAGAAGCATTGTGTAATTAAAGACTGTAATACATTCAGGTCTTTTACCATGCCATTTCAATTTGGAATTGAATGCTTTGTCCATTAATATGTGGACAGATTGTTGGTCTATGTATTCATGATTATACATTTTATTTCTGTACAGTAGTTTATGTCAGGAGCTCCAAATAAAGAAGTTTAAATTGTTTGCAAACGGCTTTTAACCCATGGTTCGTTTGGAATCCATCCCAGACATTGATGGTCTTGCCTGCAAAACAGACAGAAAGTTCAATGCAGGGCAGATGATTCTTGATTGATTATTTAGTTTACATTTGAGAATAATTCCACTAGTTCTGAACAAGCCATTAATACAGGAGATCTTTTATCACTCTTCAAGAAGAAAGAGAACCTGGCAATTTTGATACATTTCAAAGAGTTCAGTTCTTGTTTTAATTTTGATTCACAATGATTTATAAACATAATAGGACAGTGTTCTGAGCATATAAATCCCTTGAAAGCCTTCCAGCACCCTGATCATGATGACGGAAAAGCAACTATAACTTTGAACCTAGAGCCCAAACCCCAAAACCTATCAAGTGTATTAACATTAGAAATGTTTCAATATGTTATCTACCTAGTCAAAAAAATCACAATTTATTAAATGTTCGTAAGTATAAGCCTCTAATCACAGTTATATACCTGCAAATGCATAAATAGATTTCACAGTTTATATACTTGATTGTGGGATTGCATCAATAACTACAGCACTTTTACATCTTTGCTTAAGAGAATCTCTACAGCCTGTCGACACAAATGCACACACACCTCTCTTATAGGCATAAGAGATTTAGAGAGATAAAGAGAATATTCTTTTAAAAAACATCTTCCATATGTTTATTAATAGAAATAATATTAATGGTAAATATATCTCATGTTTAGACAGATGCAAGATCAGCAATAACTTCTTAATTTTTGTAGCATTCAAAGAATTCAAATATTCAATTTTTTTGATGATACTATGCAACAGGGCAGTCACAGGCCAGGCTGAAGAGAGAGTGGACTATAAATGAGTCAGAGTTACTGACACCAGTAGCATCATTTTAAAATAAAAACATGAGTACTGTGTAATAATGGCACCCATCCATCAGAGCACTTAAAAAATTTAGATAACATAAATAATCACTCTTGTTTGTCAATCTCAATTTATATGCCCTTTTTAAGAAAAAGAAAAGACAAAAGGTTGTTTCTTCCACAGTCAAAAACTGAACAGACTTAAGGGAGAAGCCTTCACATGGCAGTGTAGCAAAGAGGAGAAAAAGGCAATGTACATCAACTTATGAAAATGACTGCTGGAGAGGAGTAAGCATCAGATAGACATGAGTCGATGGTGTTGGAAAGAACTTCCTGGAAACTAGGATGACTGAACAGTTAGCCAAGAAATCAAGCCCAGAAAGAGGGCATCCAAGTGGAAAGGAGAGGAAGAATTGGAAGGGTAAAAGTGAAAAATCTCATAGGATGAGATAAAACTAGTTCAGTAGGAAAAGAAAAAAGCCATGCATGCAGGAAAAGCAAAACAAGGAATTCATTCCCTAGTGGCCATCAGGGGACAGGAGTTCAGCTGTTTTGAGGAAAGCAGGGCTCCATCATATGTTACAGTTACTTGGGACAACAAATGAAGTAACTCGAAATGTCCCCCCATTTGTACCTTCTTCCCCATAGCTCTTCTTGCTGAGTACAGTGTCATATGGTCTAGGATATCCCTTGGGTGGGTTGGGGTCAGCTGTCCCCTCTTGAGTCCCCTCCCAACTTCTCATGCACCTCCAGCCTCTTCACTGGTGGGGCATTGTGTGAATTTTAGAATCCTGGAATCATACAATTATAGAATGGTTTGGGTTGGAAGAGACTTTAAAGATCATCTAGTTCCAACCCCCCTGCTATGGGCAGTGACAACTCCCACTAGACCAGGTTGCTCAGAGCCCCATCCAGCCTCGCCTTGGAACACTTCCAGGAGTGGAGTAGCCATAATTTCTCTGCACAGCCTGAAAAGGCCTTGACACTGTGAGCACTGCTTAGCAATAACTATAACCCTGATGTGTTATCGACACTGTTTTCAGCATAAGTCCTAAACATAGTCTCATACATACAATTATGAAGAAAAATAACTCTATCCTAGAAAAAATAAGACTAAAAAATAAACAGAATATGTTTTTAATTGAGTAAATATCAGGGACATGAAGACAGAACAGAAGACAAAATTTGAGAGTATGTCAGAATGACGGAAAATTATTAAACGCCCCAGCTTTTTGGCTTATTGGATCATGTGGACTTTGAGGACAGATGAAACTTTACAAGATTCTTTATCTTGTAAAGCAGTGTTCTGCATAAAATGACAACACTTTTCCATTGCAGAATGAATAAAATCAAGAAGATACAGATTTGGATAGCAAGGCAATAGGTTGATGCATGATCTGAAGTGCTTTCTAAAGAGGATACCATAAATTCTTCAGTATATATACACCAGATTGCCTTTTTTTTTGCCAGTTAGAGGGTAAATACACTGCTGATTAGCTGGCTGGCAGTTTCTTGCACCTGTGAGAGACTGTAAGGCTTGTGTAGTGCAGTGAATATGTGATTTTTGCTATTAACAGTAGAAGGCTTCAGGCTGTGTACTGACCCAGCAGTGCAGTCTCAGACTCACCTTGGTCTGTCTGGGTTTTGTGGCTGCTGCCTCCCCTGCTCCAGCTGCATCTCTGGAGATGGCCCCTGAGGAGGAGAGCACACCACCCATCCTTCAGTCTTTGCTGGGCAAACAGCTCTTCGTGCCTGAGGGATAAGGCTTTAGCTGGCAGTCTGGGTAAAGGAAGTGGTCTGTAATTAGAAAAATATATTTAAAATAAAAATAAAATTAAAAAAAAAATGGAAAACCAAACCAAACCAAACAAACAGCAACAACAACAACAAAATACACACACAAATAAGCTCTAGACTTGAGACACAGGAAGAAGAAATGCCTTCCATAAACATCACAGTTTTAATCCAGAAGTCAAAGTCTACACCATATAGACCTCTGAGTCCCCTATGCCATTTTGTTACTTCCTTTAGTTCTTGTTTTTAAATCCATACTACTTCTACCATTTGCTATCCCAGTTCATCCTCGGCCTATACACCAGCAAAAGGATAACATTAGTTATTAAATAACATGTGAGAAAATAAGGAGTATTTAGACACTTTCTTGCTTTTTGGTTCCATCTGCAAGAGCAGTGTCTTTAGAGATGTACCTCTAGTCATGTGGCATGAGATACAGTGATACTATCATGTAGCACTTAAATAGCTCAAGAATTAATTTAGCTAATTTTTACAGTTCAGAGATAATTTCTAAAAATTCATGCAATAGAAAATAACACAACAGATTGAACAGAGCTGGCCTGACTGATAATACTGCATATTGAATAAGGCTGAATTCACTAATTCAGATTGCATTTGGTTTTGTTCAGTCTGAATCATAGCATCATAGAATGGTTTGGGTTGGAAGGGACCTTAAAGAGCACCTATTTCCAAGACCACTGCCATGAGCAGGGACATATTCCACTAGACCAGGTTGCTCAAAGCCCCATCCAGCCTGGCTCTGGACATTTCCAGGGACAGATCATCATGACTACTCTGGGCAACCTTGCCAGTGCCTCGCCATCCTTCACAGTAAGGAATTTCATCCTAATATCTAATCTCTGAATAACTACTACTCTGAAATATGAGTAGTTTTAAAATCAGATAAGCAGCTATAAACAAAGTATTGGGGAAGAAATTTCCATTCCCTAGTGCTACCAGAATTTTGGTTTTGTTTTCTATATTCTCAAATATTTAATTCTGCTGGTTTTTAGAATCTTTTCTGGTCCTTCAAGTCAAGAATAGGGTACATAGTACATTTCATCAGCAGACAAGCCAAAACCCCTTTGTTCTAGTTAACTTATGCTGAGTGTACTTGTATTTGAATAATATTCTATACTAGAATATAGTATTTTTTTTACATTATGGGGTGGGGAAAATGTTAGCAACAGTGACACAAACAACCAGAGCTTTGAATTGGACCTGCCTGCACTTTAATATGGAAGGGCTTTGAACTGCCAAAGCTATTTCTTATAAAACAATAATGAGAACAATGAACTTTTAGAAAGAGATGTTATAACAAAGAAAAATTAAAATAAAAAGCCTTTGTTGTGTCTTTTCCTCCAATATTGCTATCAGTTCCCCAACACTTTTGTTAATCCAGTTCTCTGGTTTGAAACAATTTCTACACTTTACTTCGTGGGACCATAGGAAAAATTGTCTTTCCGCCCTTTGCCATGGTGCTTTAGCTCCCTGTTTTCTTTGTTTCTCACAAATCCTTTGCTTTATGCTCACGCTGCTGACCCTGTTGCTCAAAGTTCTGCCTGGATTCCTGCAAACTTGGTTGTGCTCAGGAGTAGTTTTACCCCTTTCCTCCAGCAGCTTTCTTCTAAACCATATTCTAGTAGACAGTAAAGGTTAAGACAGATTGCATTCCTTTATGCTGCTCACTCACATGCCTTTAAAAATAATTTAATGTATACTAACTTATACTGACATTTTAGATCTAGTAAAAAAATGATCTAGCAATTACTTAACCTTTTCACTTGGAACTCTCTTCACCTGTGATACAAACTTCCTTTAAGAATTAAAGTTAAGTTTCTTGCATAATGACATGTCACCAGAAGTTTATGCTTTGGGAAATATTTCCAGACATAAAGTCACAGGACTGATAACACCACTATTGAGTACACTAATCTTTCTCTCCAGGGTAGTGATTAATTACCATTGATGGAGAAAGGATATTAGAATTCATTGCACAGATTTCTTTGCTCTTCAGGATTGGCATAGAAAGATGAACATGTTTAAAATCTCAAAATAAAGGTTTTAGTACAAGATATTAAGTAATATAAATAAAAAGAAAATTAACTTATTATTTAGTGTTATGGTTGCAGTTCCACATCACATCTGAATTTACCATTACCATTTACAAAAGATACCTTTCAGACCCTCAGTTTTTCTTGCAGTTTTATGTTTGAAATACAACACTTCAGAGTCCTGGCTCAAAATCTGATCCTATGGCAGGGCCCATTAGGACCCATCTCTACATAAAAGGTAGATGTAATTGTTTTGGCTGGGGTAGAGTTAATTTTCTTCATAGTGGTTGGAATGCATCTGTGTTTTGGAGTTGTGCTGGAAACAGTGCTGGTATCAGAGGGGGTTTTTGTTTCTGCTGAGCCGTGCTTGCACAGCATCAAGGCCTTTTCTGCTTCTTACACCACCCCACAATCAAGGAGGCTGGGAGTGCTCAAGGGAATTGGGAAGGAATCAGTGGGATGTCCCACACTGGAACAGGTTTCCCAGAGAGATTATAGTCTTCATCTCACATGGTTTAGAAGACTAGGGTAGATAAAGCCCTGACTAACCTGGGCTGACTTCATCTTGCTTCAAGCAGGAGGTTGGACTACAGACTTCCTAGTGTCCCTGCCCTTACACCCTATGATATCTGTGGTGAAATTAAACTAAGTGTGAATAACAATATTATAAACCACTTTTAGTTTCAAGAAAGAAATAAACTCAAAAGTAAACACATGGCAAATATGTGTCATTAAGAGCAATCCACAGTTATATAAAATGAGTTTGTTTACAATGATGCTTTGAAATGTCTTCATCTTCCAAGGAAACTATTACTACAGAGGAAAGAGAGATGTTTGATTCTGGACTCTGGACAAAAGGGCAAGACCCTGATCATTATCTGTGAAAGGAATAAGAATCTTGACCACATTACACATTTCAGAGCTGCTATATAAGTTCTCTAAACACTAGACAACAAAGCCATATTTACTCATGACTTATCCACAATCTCTCTTGCTCAGTAAATACATAAATAGGTAATTCATACTTTTTAAAATACATTTCTAAAAGTAAGCACAGCAAACACTTGCGGCCTTATTTAATAATAGCAGACACTGAATATGTAGTGGGTTTTTTATGTACAAATTATGGCTTTTCACAGTTTGTGGGCTTTATTGAGAAAATACAGCCCATTCACTGAAGTGAATGGTGGTCTTGAAACCTTAGGGTCACAATACTGTGGGATGTGTGATGCCACCACAGTGCATTCAAAGCAAGTCAAACTTTGTCATCATATCAAAGATCACTTTCCCAAGACCAGCCCTCACTTGGCTTGTCTTCCCACTCAAAAGAGTATCTCAACTTCAAATTTCTCGTCTGTACTTCAGAATGCCTTCAGATCCATACCTACTCAGAGGCAACATCCAAGGAAATTGGTGACTACCATGACTAATGTTTGAGTTGAGGTACAAGGCTGTACTCTGGTAAAATAGTGTACCCTTTCCTCACTGTTATTGTAGTTCCAGTCTTCTGTTCCTTGACTCGAACGAGCACAAAGCAAGCAAGTAGCTCTAGCATCTACATGCAAGAAGGTAAACAAAGATCTTTCTAAAAACATTTCATAAAAATTTTTGAAGGAAGAAAATCTCTGTGGCAGGTAATCAATTCAAAATTGTGTGAGTACAGTGGTTATTATAATATTTTTCATAATTAATTAAAATAGAAAGGACTATAGGACCTACAGTCTGAAATTGCATCATATGATTTATTTCAAGGTCTGAAAATTGATGGTTTGACACAATGTCTTTTGAAAGTAGCTGAATGTTTATTGACATCATACCATGTGCCAACAGAACACAGTACCTAATCTACTTAATTAATGAATGAAATTCAAACACTAGAAAGCATGAAGAATTGCATGCAGTTCTTTGTTCACTTTGAAAAGCTGATGGCCATACACATTTCAAATTTAGTAAGACTCATTTGCTTATTTTATGGAATTAGCAACAAAGCAGAATTTCACAAATAATATCGCTGTCTCCAGGAGGGATAAAACCCAGTGTATAGAATCAGTATTGTTCCAAATATTTCAGTAAAAAATTGTCTTTCTTCATTTAGAGGGAATTCCACACTGTGTATCCATGATTTACAGACTACTAAATAGACAAAAGCCAAATTTATCTTACAAGGAGATAACGACCAATACTGAATTATGAAATAAAAGTCACTATTTCAAAAGATTTTCATGCCTTAGAGAAAGCTTGGAGAATTCCTTTGTTTTGCTGATAGATTTAAATCCCTTTAATATAAATAAAAATGAAAGTTTTTATTTGCTGAATTGTTCAAACTAATATCAATAAAAGCAAACTTAGATTGTTTAAATCTAGGGCATTTTTCAAAATGAATCAAAATCATAGATGCAAATAAAACCACTATATATGAAAAACAGAAGGTTGCATAATCATTGTCCATTTTCATTTATTGGTTAGTATATGTGTGAATGAAATCCCTAAATGGGTAGGTAGGAATACCTCATACTTGAAGTTGCTTTTCTTCCAAGATGTGGGACTTTTTTCCAAACAGTTATCAGTCACTTCAAAACATGTTTTACCACCTTGGCAGTAAAACCAACGGACTCAAAAAACTTATTTTCATCAATTAGCCTTTGGAGATTGATAGAATGGGAATGCTTCTGAAGCTAAATCTCTTGTAAAACTCTATTATCTGATTAACTTGAATCCATTTGTGTAGCAAACTTTGCAGTATTCTTCATTGACTGACTGCATATTATGCAACATCAGATGTGTAGAGTTCAGTATGTAACCTGAAATACTTGTTTAGTTTGCCAGTTTAGTTAGAAGAAAAGCAAACATCCCATGGATAATCAGTCCTAGTTGTGTTTTTTGAATGGAATGAACAGTCTTCTGAAGGTGTCCATTTTAAACTCCTGGTTCTAACAGGGGTTAGAGTGAATATCTGGTTTTTTAAATTGCTGAGTTAGGTCATATGAGCTTGCTTTTTATATATTACAGAGCACAAATCTCCGAAATGCTGAGAGAACAGAGTCTTCTGTAGAATTTTCACTTACTACTGAAGGGGTCTTCTCATTAACCCAGCAAGTGTCATCTATGTTAAATTCATATTTTTTTTTCACTTTCCATGGATTTCATCAGATTTATGTTTGTTATATTGCTGCCATTATCTTGCTACACATCACTATGTTTCATTATGTATTGACATTTAAACACAGGATTCTGTAGAAAATGCTGTAAATATAAGGCCAAACAATTACAGTATAATTGAAGTCTCAAGATTCATCTGTGCAGAAAATATTTCAATAATAATACTTGTAAACTTCTTATATATATGCATTTCTTAATTTCCAACCCTATTCCAGACGCTGTGCTCGCCCTTACCCTGCTCCTTTTACTGTCATTGGCAGCAGGGTTGTGTTATGGTGGGGGTTCCTGTGAGCATCTGTAGTCCTTCACCAGGAAGGATATGACATTTGTGCTGATGGTTTTCCATTTCTTGCTCTAGGATCTACTCAGGATCATATTTATATGTTTGCTAACATCCTTATATACCTTTCTTTTTCTTCATTGGGCTGTAATTCCAAACTACACCTGAATTTACTATCTGTGGTGGGGTTTACGGATGTTAGATACTATTCTTTTTGTTGCCCCTAAGACCAGTTTTGTCCACCTCCAGGTCTGCATTTCTTTGACTGTTCACTGGAGCTGTGGGGTCTCCATGGCCTAGAGTGTGCCTTGCCTCCTAATATTCCATACCTGTACTGCCATATACTGCATGCTGTGTCTGCAATTTTTAAGGCTTCTTTTACCATACCAGGCCTCCATTTCTTTAAATTACGTCACAGTGTTAGAGCCATGGTGATATTACCAGCTTTTGAGAATGAATAATCTTTTTATGAGAGACTCTCAGACTCTAGTCTTCTTTCAACATTAGTACCTTGGCATTTATTCCAGCTCTTAGTGCATTGTACCTCTACAGTGCTTCCTGAATTGGCAGGTGCTTGCGGTACTCAGCCCAATATGCAGGGATTTGAATACACCCAGTTTGTCCCATTAAATAATGCTGATGGATGTCAAATTTGCCCTCAAGAAATGGAAATATACCCAAAGGTCATTGGAGACTAAAAGTTACAGTTCTGAGAAGTTTTGAATGTTCAGAGGTTGGTTTTCTTGCAAGCGGTATAATATTCTGTTGGTTCTCAGGGTCTAATAATGTTACAAGCTGAACAATAAGCAGACCTTTTCCTTTTCGTCACAATTCTAATAGAATGTACAGATGCACAAAACTTAGTTAATTCTAATTAATATTTATGTTGTTTTTCTGATTTTCTTCCATAAGTACTCCTAGGGATTTTTTTTCTTCTCAAGAATAATTATTTACAATAAACTAATGCATAACCTAGAAGATAAATCTAGATTATGAGATGATGTGTGGTCATTTGACAGCATACCACACATTTTATCCATTTGATCAGCTTCCATTTTAGACATTAACCCAACTGAGCCCTCTTGAGACATTCTGACAATCAATTTGTTTAAAATATTGTAGCTAGGATAAAAAAATCAGCAATATCAAAATAAGATAAAACAACAACAACATATTTTCCTCACCAAAAACATATAGGTTATAAACTGTTTTTATTTAAACTGCTATCCTCAGCACTTTTTTTCTCTCTCTCCTAGGATCCAGAAGGTATCAAAACATGTCTATTGGTAACTACTCAGCCTATCCTACTGCTTCTGTGTTACTCTGATGCACTTTTCTGATCCTGAGATTCAAGCCTTCTTTTGCTCTCACTTTCTGTGTCACCCTGTCTGTCTTCCTTCTCTTCAATATACTCAATCCCTGCTGCTGTCTCAGGCTTCCCCTTATTTAGCACACATCCCTGGACTCTGCAGTAGCCTAAGGGCACACCTTCCCAGAATATATTCCTATCATTTACATTTCTTTCCCACCCTTACCTCGGTTATTGAATTTCAAGTGGCTATATCTACTGAAGATCTGTTTCCCAGGTCTTTAGTGGTTGTCTCAAGCCTACAGTCATGTTTCTGAATATTGTTAAGCAATTTAGTAGAAATTCATCTCAGCCAAAATCCTCTTTCACTGTAACAGAAGGATCTTGTCACTTAGACTTGTGATTTCTGAGGATGAAACAAAAGTAAATGTATATATCTTGAATAGACTCCTTTGTCAAAGACTTGAAAAATCAATTATCTTTTGATAGGACTATTCCCTATGTCAATTTCTTTCTTGTTGAGTAATTGCATACCTGCTTCCACACTACTACAGATTAGAAAAAGAAGATATATAATCTTTAACAATAATTAACAATTAACTGTATGGAGACAAATGAATCACAGGCTTCAATTATTCACATCCATCAGACTGATTTTGAAAATAATTTTGTTAAGGGAATAAGACTTGATAGAAATTCCAAAGGTTCAAGCTGTTTGAGGGAATTAAAGGGTTTAAACAACTGTATATTCCCATCTGAAAATTTGAAAGTAGTGAAAGTTTGTTGATACTTTTAAGTCCAATATTTGCAGCTGTGTATAATATGCTATTGCTGCGAGCTGCATTTGCCCGTAGGTGTATATTGTTTATTTAGAGGTGATGTACAAAGTTGTAAGTGGTTTGGTACATGTTTATACAAGCTTTTTTTTGTCTTCTCACACAGTTTTGACTGCAAACAAGAGACAAGACCAAGCCACACATTACATAACTTGTTATGGAGGAGGAAAGTGTTTGAGTATTCTTATGAAACCACATGATTTTTCAGCCCATACATATCTTTCATCATCACTCAGCTGGCTGTGGTAACACTAAGGAGAGAGGAGAAAGTTAATCACCTGTCATCTGTTCTAAAAAGTATGTTAGCAGAGAAATAAAAGAATACCAGCATTCCAGTGGCTGATTTATTTAAGACTCTTCTTCCTGGATTCACATAACTAACTGAACTGCCCATTGTCAATATATAAAATATTGCATCTTTAATTTATCCTATTGTCAGATGAATTCTTGAAAATATTACTGCCAAAAGGATGGATAATAGCAGATATCATCTTCATCAACAACAACAAAAAGCCTCTGGGTAGTTTTATAGTTCTTAAAGGTTTACATTTACTACGTCACAGTCATGATTGCTGAATATTGAGGTGTATAGTACAGGCATGTTACAGCCACTTTTAAAAAGATTTTTATGGAACATTCAATTGCAGGTCAGTTTCTTTATTTGTCTCTCAAAAAGTATTAGCCTAAATCTTTTGATCAATTCTACTCTTGATCTGCTGACTTCCACCCTGAAGGAAAAAAAGATGAGGAATTTGATAAATCTACCTAATGTATCTATTGTTGCATTATATCTAGATCAGTCCAACGTGTTTTATAGGATTTCTTCTGATTTACACTAGGTTTTGTGAGGTGCCATTGAGATTAATCATAAATAAACACAATTGTTACTGCCCAAAAAAATGGGAGGCATGTCATTTTGCATAGCTGAATTAAGAGTAATGCAACAAATATAACCTACATCACTTTGCCAAAGAAAAGTGTGTCAAGAAGGCACTCAGAACAAATTACTATGCAAAGTAAACCTGTTAGCACAGATTTAATAATATTAAAAAGAAAAAAATGGTTGGCATGTGTAGTCTACTTTTCAAATTTTTTATTTATCAACCTAGTGTAGTTTGGAATCACATAGATGTTTTCATTTTAATGAAGAAAACGTCTGTCCTGCTTAGTATATTGTGTTGATCTGTTTTCACTCAGGATTTTAGTCATAAGTGTGTTTCCCATTCATACCTTTAGAAACCATATTTAGAAACCTCATGCGAAATGCTAGCCCATGAATCCCAGGTGACACCTCATCTCTAAGAGGTGTAATTTTTCAGAATTTGGAAGTATTGAGCTTCTCACAGAAGTATGTGAGCCATCAGGAACATGCTTTAAATTTGAATATACACAAGGTCTTACCACTTGATGAGCAGTTGAGGAATTTAATTAATACTTTGTGAGGAAACTTGCCTCAGAGAAAAGACTGTTTAATCATTACATTTTTAAAACCACCTTTCCAAAAGATATTTGGAAAGAAATCATATCATTTTTTCTGTAGTAAAACCCATGAAGTATTAGTGAATTCATTGTGAACGGACACACTCAGATTTTCTTCTGTGTGGTGAACACCATCATCTGGCTGCAAAGAGAAAGACCATTGTAAATCTAGGCATTTTGTGTGTGGACAGCATTGGTGTTCTTGACAAAAGTCACAACTGTCAATCTGAATATATAGCTATTTTCCTGATGCCCCAGCAGCATTTTGAACACCCCTTTCTGCAACAAAATGAGGTTCTGGGAAGTGATTTTAGGCAAGAATAGTATATGATCTCTAACACTTAGGGTGATGCCCTGCTGTTGCTCCAGAAAATAACAGCCTTCCAGAAGCAAGGACAGCCTTTGCACCCTGCCTTAGGGCAGGCAGGGTGGCACCGGCTCAGGATCAGCCCAGTTCTGTTAGCTTACGCTATTTTTTGAACACTGCGGTTAGCCAAGATAAGAGGTAAAAGTAAAAGTTTGCAAGGACGTGTGATGAGTTTTTCCAGCAGTACTGTATTTTTTTCTCTAATAGGCTTCTCTCATGGAAGCTAATGTTCTTCTCATTCATTTACTTCTAAAATATCTATTTTCAAGTATGCTGATTGGAGCTTTTCTGTAAAGCACATCAGTGAGCTTTGGTGATGCCTATTTGGTCTAAAATTAAGATTATAGCCCTTATAATCTTTCATGGAGATTCGTACTCCATAGAAGACCTAGATTTACAGTGCCTAAAGTAGATTTCATTTTGATTCGTACTTTACTGAAACTTCATATAGAGGAAAAACAAGGTATCATTCATTAGTTTTGATCAGAAATGCATATGAAGGTACAAATACTGTATTAGTATTTAAAAGATTAGTGATTTTAGTGCACTGATAGAAATATCGATATATTTCAGGGTCTAGATATATAAGACAAGAACTTGTGATTCAGTGATGTGTTTAAACAGAAAAGATAAAATCATTCTACAGAGATAACTTTTTAAAACACTTTTCAGTTTTACATTTAAAAGGAAGGACATCTGATGAAGCTCATGAAGGTAAAAAACAAGGCGTGGACTGGACTGGACTAATTTGAATAAATTGTTTAAGGTGCTTATAAAGATAGGGATTAGTTAGTCATAGAAATTTTTTCATGATCAACTGAAATCAACTGAATCAACTGAAATCTGATGGTCCTCAGATTAAAAAAGTTGTTTACTAATTAGTTTTAAGAGAACAAGGGTTCTGTTGCATAATACATATGAATGGCATATGTAAGAAGGACATTGTGTGGGTTTCTATAATTCTAGATGTGAAACTGAACATACTAAAATATTAACAATAGTTTAAACAATTAAATTTTCATACTTGTCTTCATACTCAGCCTTTATTTGGTTTACTGCCTATTGTGTATCTTGGTCTTTGATTGTATCAAGTGGCAGTCACTTGCTTCATTTATGCTGAAAATAAATCCCCCTCCCACTAAATACTTCATTTTTTATCCTAATCCTGAAATATTATTGCTCTATTCTGACACAAGTACAAATAATTGACTGTAACATATGCTGTTTCTTGAACCAGTCTACTCTGCCTTATGCATAACTGCTCTAGAAAATACTGACTTTTCATTAGAGGAACAACAAAATGAGAGTATTTACATCATATTGAAATGTAGTATGATAATATGATTTTTAACATATTTTGATGCTTGGGAAGAGAAATGTTTGCATAAATGTGAAGTCCAGAAATGCTGCAATTAAAAATAGAAACTACTTAAGAGTAGTTCTTGTTTTTAATCATTAACCTCAAATATTTATGTAAATGTCACTACGTGGTATCTCAACAAACTTGAGTGACGTTTATCAATGGCATCAGGAATGTCCTTTGTCTTTAAATAGTTTATCATTATGACATGGCAGTGAAACCATAGAAAGTAAGATTAGACAAGATACAGTTAAATCGAACAAGGAAGAGCTGGGGTTCTTCTGTCATTCGTTTTGGTTTGGTGAAGGGTTTTATTCTTTTCATGTGTAAAAACAACAGAAAATGCTGGAAATATGATTCAGTTCCTTAAACTAAAATTCATTAGCTTTCATATTGGTCTATCAGATAATGTTTACTCATTTCTTCCTGCTTTTTAAACTTCCACAATTCTTATTTTATTGAAGTAAATCAAACAAGAATTCATTATATTGAAAGACGAAGGTGAACTGATCCTACTGATGATGTTTCTAATTTCTTGGAATTTCCGCTTTAATCAGGGCATTCAATCAAGTTGATAAGTATTTTTTTTCATACTGAAGTTTCCGGAATCAACCATCTCCCATTAGAACATGGTTTCCTCATTTTTCTTCCTGAGAATTTGAATAAGCTTTGAGTAGCTGATCATTTATCAGTGAACACTAATGGGACTTCAGTATTTTCAGCAAATGTCTCTTTTTGGGTCTGACTGAGGAAAAAATTACTTCTATTGAAATTGCTGGCAACAGAAATGCACTGCACCTAGCTCATGTACTATGCCTATTCTATGTTTTTATTGATATCAAAGTAAAAAAGGTTATGTATAAAATCTATGTAGTTAAGACAATTTGCCTTGCATTATTTTTTTTTTAATTTAAGTCTCAGGTCTTCTGAAGATGTACAAATATTTCAAATATACATGTGTTAGTTGGACTGACATGCTGATCCCAGGTGCACTGTTCATTGCTCACATATTGTCCTCTTTCTGGGGCTTGCATTTGATATCAGATTATAAAGGTTTATTTTTATTCTATTCCCTCTTTACCTTGCTTCTAACCACAACATTCAAGAGGTCAGTAAATGTTAGCATGGATATGAATTCAAGTATTTATTTAAGCATATTGGAACAAGAGGCACTGATAATGACAAAAATGTGTACATTTTAAAACAAGAATTTAGAAATAATTCCTGATTTGCACAACTTTTAAAAGGGTTTGTATACATCTTGACTCAAAGTAGAAAAGTATATTTGCAAGTTTAGAGGACCAGTCATTCATCTCTTCTGACCAAAGCTTTTTGTACTGCATATGTCCTCTTCTACATAATTAAGTCTTGTATGTAGTTAAGTATTTTTCAAAATGCTGATGTGAAGGCATCAGCAACCATAGAACTC
>VWZW01002152.1:27090-142877 GCA_013397115.1 Edolisoma coerulescens
ATATATATATGTATGTATATATATATTGCCATCCTTGAAACTTGCATTTTTCCTTGATGAGTTTCTCATGGTGTTATTGACGATATTTCTTTATCCTCTCTCAGGCTTTTCTCTATTCCTCTTCTAGCTACTTTAGTCTTCTCTTAAAAGAATTTTGCACTATCACTTTTTTTTTTTTTTTGGCAGAACAATACCCTTTTCCTAGTTTTGCTACAAATGCACATAACATTACCAAAGGCACCTCTTTCATCTGGTTTTCCCCACTGGCCTTCATTGTTCTGTCCTATTTTTGTTCACTTAGTCTTTCCTTGTTCTAATAANCTATGTAGTTAAGACAATTTGCCTTGCTTTTTTTTTTTTTTTTAATTTAAGTCTCAGGTCTTCTGAAGATGTACAAATATTTCAAATATACATGTGTTAGTTGGACTGACATGCTGATCCCAGGTGCACTGTTCATTGCTCACATATTGTCCTCTTTCTGGGGCTTGCATTTGATATCAGATTATAAAGGTTTATTTTTATTCTATTCCCTCTTTACCTTGCTTCTAACCACAACATTCAAGAGGTCAGTAAATGTTAGCATGGATATGAATTCAAGTATTTATTTAAGCATATTGGAACAAGAGGCACTGATAATGACAAAAATGTGTACATTTTAAAACAAGAATTTAGAAATAATTCCTGATTTGCACAACTTTTAAAAGGGTTTGTATACATCTTGACTCAAAGTAGAAAAGTATATTTGCAAGTTTAGAGGACCAGTCATTCATCTCTTCTGACCAAAGCTTTTTGTACTGCATATGTCCTCTTCTACATAATTAAGTCTTGTATGTAGTTAAGTATTTTTCAAAATGCTGATGTGAAGGCATCAGCAACCATAGAACTCCATTCTTTCATGGTAGTCAGGTAAAGATATCTCACTGGTAAATATGTGTGAGGTGCTTCTCACATTGTATTGTTCTGCTTCTCTCTTCAGTCATTTGCTTTTCTTACATTCTTCTCTCTGAATTAATGATCCCTTTAGTGCTTAATATTTTCCGCATCCAAGAGCTGTAATCGAGTCACCTTTTAATCTTATTTAGCAAATAGACTGAGTGTGATGTTGGGTTTGGGAATGATAGAATAAAAGCCTCAAACCACTAATTCTCCAGAATTCCATTTATTGACTTGATTTGTCAAACTCATCAGGCATGGATGTTCAGGTGAAAGAATGCTGCTCTTGTTTTTCACATAAGATGCTGAATATAGTGAATTATAAAGTAGAGGAATATCAAAGACATAATTAATGTCAATGATTAAGGAAAAATTCCAGCTCAAGACTGAATTCTTCCTAGAAGACATTGGTAGATGTGACTTGAGTTTTAGACCATGAGTCAATATCTTCATTTAAATTAATACCCCTTCACCTAGTTAGGTAATTGGCTACCAATTTCCACTAAATGCACTGTTTTTTTCCAAAATGAAAAAAAATTTTTTTTGCTCCCTTTGCAAGGAGAGGCCAAGGAAAAAAAGGTAATAAGTTAAAAATATATATATATATATATATATATGTATGTATATATATATTGCCATCCTTGAAACTTGCATTTTTCCTTGATGAGTTTCTCATGGTGTTATTGACGATATTTCTTTATCCTCTCTCAGGCTTTTCTCTATTCCTCTTCTAGCTACTTTAGTCTTCTCTTAAAAGAATTTTGCACTATCACTTTTTTTTTTTTTTTGGCAGAACAATACCCTTTTCCTAGTTTTGCTACAAATGCACATAACATTACCAAAGGCACCTCTTTCATCTGGTTTTCCCCACTGGCCTTCATTGTTCTGTCCTATTTTTGTTCACTTAGTCTTTCCTTGTTCTAATAATCCCATTGAGAGCCATTTTTTAACAAAAGGCTAAGAAATACTTGGTAATGGTGGCACAAAAAATGTGGAGGAGTGAATGGATTGAGGCATAGAAACAATGGCAGGAAAAACTCATTATTCCATTCAGCTACTGAGACAACACTTTCTGGCTTTCCTTTGGGTAGAGCAAATGGGGTCACTGTTTTGCTCATTGTCCTTCTTCTGATTATTAATGTGGATGGGACAGGAGCACCCATTCTTGTCAAATGTGACTAATAATGAATAAAAAATAGAGTAAGCATTGATGTATAACCTCATCTATGAGTACTGCTGGGGTACAATGCTTCACTGAAGTAGAACAGGACAGCTAGACAGTAAATTGAATAATAAGAAAGGATTGACCAACCCCCCTCACTTCGTGTTGAAAATGTTCTCTTATCTATACACTAATACCAATTAATGGACTTGTTCTGAGATATGGCATCCTTAGCTTTTCCTATCAGCAAGCCCTAACATCTGGAAGTTCCAATATATTGTAATTTGGTTACTATGGTGATGAGGGATAGCAAAAAATTTTTGAGTGATTCTTTTAATGTCCTCTGATGCTAATGAGAAGTGAATAATCTGTCATAAAAGATAGACCCAATTCATTTTGCCTTGTTGGAATAACTATTTCTACTGAACTGAATGATAAAAAGGAAAATGTGTTTTGACCCTTTTTCAGCTAAAGAGATTTTCTTGTATAGTGTTTGTCGTATAAGCTGTTCTGGTATATAATAGAGGCGGAGTGTGATATTTCAATCATCTGGTAGATGTTGTTCCACATACTTGCAGTTGCTTTAAATCGCTAGTCTATTCATGATTAAATTATTAGAGGCTCACATACTTTTCTATTAAGTGGTTTATAATTAATTAGTTATGTTTATTCGGCAGTTTACAATTTGAGTTAAAAATATTCTGTTTACCATTTCAAAATTATACATCTTTTTGTAAAGTATAATTTATTCTTTTATGAATGTCTATTTTTTAAGTCAGTGGATTCAAGTGACTAACAAAATGTTGAATCAATACATATTACTACTTCAGAAGGGATTTATTACAAAGCTATGTTATTGCTACAGCAAATTGCTAAAAAATTCCTCTGATGTAATTTGTAAGTATGTATTAGGGAGGTGGTTTGAATCAGAGCACCAAAGTACAAAGTATGTAAAAAGCATATTTGATACATAATTTTCCAGAAGTAAATGGAAATAGATTCTAAGATGCTATAATTCTTCTTTATCTTTGATGTCACAGTATTAAAAAGAGTTAATTGTTGAAAATATTTAGGCAGTTCATAGATGTTAAGGTATGCAGGCAGATCAGTAAAGTCCTGCCTAGGGTTACAAGAATTTAGGAGAACATGGGAAGCTACTGGACATAATGTGAGAAACTGCTGAGTTCAACAAATAACAGGGTAAGTGGCTGACAAATCTTGCACAGACCACCATGAGCAAGGACTGAATTTCGCAGACAGTAAAGGGAAAATTTTGTGAGAGGCATGGAAATGTCAAAGATAATAAAAGAGGGTGACTTGGGGAAATTTTACAGATTATTTTCTTGCAAGGCCAACAGAGCCTGGGTAACAGTCTCTTTTCTTTACTACTTCTGTGTTAGTACCTCGCCTAGTGGGGAATGATAGACCTTTAAACTAAACTAGTCAGCAACCAGAGTGACATCCAGATCTGGAACAACCCAAGCTCTGAACCAGCAAGTCAGCAACAGGTTCAAGATCTGGATACATATATCAGACAGACTTAAAATCTATGCTTATTCCTGAGGAATCCACAAACGAGGGTTTATCTTTGTATTTAGAAAATGAGGGCGTGTGTATGTTCATTGTTGAACTTCAATACTAACTAGCCAGAGATGAGTTAAAAATGTGAGCCATCATTGCTGCTTATGCTCATGTGACTGCTCTTCATGTTTATCTAAGGGAAAAGACACTGTTCTTTATGTTGATTCACATGGCCAGCATGTTTGTAGTGTGTGTGTGTGTGTGTGTGTGTTTGCTTACTGGGGGTGCATTCAGGTTCAGTACTGGCTGGTTCTATAAATAGGAATGGGAAGAACCCTCCTGGTCTGGGAGTCCACTGGATTTAGCTTCCCTTAATAATAACTGCTGTGAGATGTTCGGTGACTGTTCAGCATCTCATTCTAGACACATCCTTCCTTTGTTACAGATCAGGTTAGTCACTCCCAGAGATTCCTACCATGTTAATTCACCAAAACAAACAAAGCATACAGGAATATATTAAGTTCTTTGCTTTTTAAATGGTGATAGTTTACAGAATTCCCAGTCAGTAATTGGAGCTCCATGGTGGAAACAATTTTAGAAAAACACAATCAATAACAACCTCTCAATCCCTCAAAAAATAAAATTAAAAAATTAAAAAATTAAAAAAAAAAAAAGAGAGAGAGAAATAATAGGGAAGCACGACATAATAAAAAAGTAATGTCAAAGAACGCGTCAAGCATCACTCCAACACTCTGTAATTTTTTATATTTATTTCTTTTTTAGGTCCATTTTGTGAGGAACCTGGTGATCCTTGTGCCTCTCAGCCATGCCTGAATGGAGGTATATGCCAGTATAACCAGTCTAGATTTGTTTGTGAATGCCCTTCTGGTTTCCTTGGTCACAACTGTGAAATTGACATCAATGAATGTTCTTCAAGGCCATGTCAGAACAGAGGCACATGTATCGATTTGCCAAATGTAAGTATAAATAAATGTTAGAAATCCCTATTTGAACAGAGAATCATAGAATTACAGCATCACAGAATGATTTGGGCTGGAAGGAACCTTTAAGTGTCATCTATTTCCAACTTCTCTGCAGTAGGCAGAGATGTCTTATACTAGACCAGGTGGCTGAAAGTTCCATCCAACCTGAGCTTGAACGCTTCAAGGGATGCATCATTTACAACTTTCCCCCTATCTCACCAATTTAGCAAAAATGATGATGTATGGGATGATGTCAGAGGTCTTACAGAAGTCAAGGTTAAATGTTATCAGTTGCTCTTCCCTTATCTATCAACGCAATTACTACATCATTGAAAGCCACCAATTAGTCAGACATAATTTACCCTTTGTGAAGCCTTGTTGTCTGTTTCTAATCACCTTCCCGTCATCCATATGCCTTCACATACTTTACAGGAGGATCTGTTCCATTAAAGTGTCAAGCATTTCATTCAAATGTAAATTTTTTAATTAGCTTTGCATGCTTCATGAAGAAACATAGCATTATCTTAATGTGTCCTGTTTATAATATTTTTATGATAAAAACCCCTAAATTACCCATTTCATGTCAGTTGCTTGGTGATCACACAAGGAACTACCCGTGTTATTTTATTTCCTTTTTCCTCTCCCTAATAAAATCATCTGATATAAACATGAGGCATCGTGTGATCTTTATTAATAAGCGATTATCTTGTTCTTGCTTTTCATGCAGTATAGGCTTTTCAATTCCCTTTTTTTCTTTCTTTTTTCTTTTTGTGAAATAGAATAAATTCATGCAGATTCACAAAGTTTTGATAATAAAGTCATATCTGGTAATAGTCAAATTGTTGATGTTCTTTCATTAGCATGACTATTGCAAATAGCAGTGATTATACAAAATCAAAACAGTGAAAGAAGAGTTCAAAAGCTTGGTTATCACATACATACTCATACACAGAGAAAAAAGAGACATCTAAGTTGCTGAATAAATTGATAGACTTCTAGGTTATGCAACCTGTCTAAATAATTTGTCTACTAGATATACTAGCACATAGTATTTTGTGCAACAAACAAACAGATGCAGTACTTTGTTTCACATGTATAGAAATCTCTCAATAGGAGTTGGAGTTTCCTGATTATAACTTTAAGACCAATTCAAAAGAAATACCTAAGCACTTCCTATTTCATTAGGGGAACAAACCCCTTTACTTTTTCCTTTACTTTCTGACTTCCAAAGGTCTATGAAGAGCATAGAAAAATAAGGGTGGGAGTGTCACCTCCAATAATTATTTTGTTTTGTAAAATAACTTTTTTTTCTTACTGTTCAAATTAGAGATTGCAGAAACTGATGGATGTCTTTCACTGTTAAAGAGAAGCATAGACAGTGCTTTATATTTAAGGAGAAAAAGGATACCCATTATTTTCTTTCTACCTCTACTTAGTGACACTGTTTGGTGTCTGATGTACCTTGTATAGTGTTACTGTTTAATAGATGCAAACATTAAAAAACAAAAAATGGAACAAAATCAGAAATGAGGAAAAAACCTAAATTAATTATAAAACTCCTTCTTGATTCAGTTATGAGATCATAAAACACCTAATTTTAAAGCTGGAATATTTCCAGCTAGCAAACTCAAGTCTGGTATTTTCTGTGCTGGAAGGCCTGTTCTACTTGTCCTAAATTAAGTTTGTACTCTATCTGAGACTAGAACTGCTTTTTGTTCTGTCTTTACGAAAAGTTGTCCTAGTTACAGCCTCTCTAGTAATGGATGTAAACACTATGAACACTAAATTTTGTATTGTCTTGGGTACCACAAATAATTATTTCTAATATCCTTCTCTTCTATAGGATGTGGCATGTATCTGTATGCCAGTATTTACTGGAAAGTTCTGTGAGAGAATACTGAATCCATGTGAATTATTGCCTTGCTTAAATAATGCAACTTGCGTGGCTCAACAGCAAAACTATATATGCCGGTAAGATTGGAAATTAATTTATTTCAGTACTTTGTTGGTTCACTTGATGATATCCTGCAGATTGCAGAAATAAAAGACATCATCATTCACAGAGAACACAGAAAGCTATAAATTTTTTTTTTTTTAAAAATACGTTTATCTTTTGTGCTTTACTCTGTTGGGCTTCTTGTAAACTCTGGGAGCAATACAAAAAGATTTAAAGAATTTACGGGCTATAAATTGTTTCACTAGTAATGCTATAAAATAAAATATATAAATTTTAATACATTGATGACAACTGAGACAGTTATACTACAGGTACCACTCCCTTTCAAGGTGTATGAAGTTTATGTTGTTTCTGAAAAGATAAGACAACCTATTTAATTTCCAGTTCAGAGACACGCATTAGTAGACTTTAAATTGATCCTTCAAGCAGCATATGAAAAACTGTTTTATTCAGAAAGGCCACACTAAAAATTATCCGTTTGAAAATACCAGAAGTGACCCAATGTATAATTTAATTTCATTTTTAAATAGATTTTTAGATTTTTTTTCTATGTCAGTAAGGAGTACAATTTATGCTGTTCCCCTTTGCTTTTTATCTTGCTGCCTGAGTAAGTTCTGATAAGCATTACTGAAGTAAACAATTTTCAAATTTTAGGATATTCATAAAAGCAGAGAATTAAAAGCTATGATGCACAAAAGCCTGACATCATATTATGAATGAATTTAGAAACTGCTGAAAAGATAACAGAAGTATAGAACACAAAGTTACAGTGCATCAGCAGAGATTCAATTTAGAAGACTTGAAATTAAAATATAAGTAGAACTATGTTTACAATTTTCCCAAAGAAGAAAATCCTAACAATTTCATTCATATTCACTCCTAAATACAGATATACATACAAACACACATATGCAAGCTCATATACAGTTAGATCTTCCCATATAGATATGTATAGCACAGAACAACAGTATTATCATTCATTTTCCAATTCTTTAAACCAAGATATAAGCTAATAATTTATTATTGTATAGCCAGTCTTTCATACAATATGCATGTATTAGTATGAAACAATGTGTTGAAGTTTACATTTAAAAATATACATAACATTAACCATTAATATCCAGATGTAGATTGCCTTTATTAACAAAAACCAAACAAAAAAAAAAGTAATAAAAATTATCCTGGCCCTGTTATTCATATTGAATAATCTATAATTCCACAAAGTATTGGTAGAAATGGTCTGTATCATGACCTTCATTGTACCATAAAAATTGTTTAATAAAAATGTCTGTGGATAGACATTGTGCTTTAACTGTCTTTCCTTTGATAATATTATGTGAGAATAAGCATGGAAGTAATTATTTAGATCAATATAACAGAACTTAAAAATGGGCAATTAAGAGCCCATTTTACATTGCAGTGGTTTATAAGCTCATTAACACTAAGAATGCTCTAAAAGGGAGCTAACAACCTAGAGAGAACACTGTGAATAGTATTCAATCCACAGTTTCCCCTAGCAACCAATTTGCACATCAGACATTCTTGGTGAAGTAGGAGAACTCCAGAAAGTGACTCATATCTTCCAGAGAGAAATATCCAGGACAGGTGACATGATACATCTTACACAAGTTCACAGTTTTCTTTGTACAGAGGTAGAGGGTTACAATACAATCACAGAATATTAGAAGACAATAAATATACAGGGACTCACAGAACAGCCCAAGTTGGAAGAGACCTTGAATTATCTTCTGGTCCAACCTTTCATGAGAAAGGGAGTTTAGATGAGATTATCAAGTACCCTGTCCAATTGCTTATTGAAAATCTCCAGTATTTAGCCTTAGTTTTGCCATTTAGTCCTGAAAGGCTTCATTTAATGATTGCAATAATTTTTATTATTATTTTTAATAAATAAAAAAAGTCTTAATTTTTTTGTGAAATTAAAATCAGTTTTCCACCACTTAATCTGAAATAGATACTACATATAAATTCTGGGTATATTTATGCCTCTGTACTTGAAAGGAGGCATTTAGGTGAGAGAAAACATTTTGAGGTAGCATGAATTTTTCCCAAGGAGATCACATTCAGTAGTTTTCTTTTTGAGAGCTGCAATCTTGCCAGAGTGCTGAAATGCAGAGGAGGTGTTGACTGATAGAGAGGTCCAACAGTCAGTAGACTTTACTATTTTAAGGATTCAAAATTTTCTTTTTAAATTCATGTCCTGCATTAGCTACTTGTCTAACAGAGGATTTCAGAAGACCTATAGGAACAGTGGTTAGACAGTTTCAGTTTTCTAAAGTCGCAGACTTGGACATTTTCTGCCTGTTTTCATGTTTTAATTTACTTTACCCAAAGGGAATCTACCATTAACAATGTTGCCCTAATCTGGGAGATTTGTAGCTGCTCATCAATGTTTTAAGTGAAGATTTGATTTCGTTTTTGGTAATTGTAGTCAAATACTGTATGTAATGTCTCTGTCTAGTCACTCCACAATAAACTGCATGTGTTTCATACTACATTTGGTGTAATACTACATGTAATACTACTACACTTTTATGGAATTTTAATATCATAAATAAATGTAATGGTGTTTAGGTCAGATGCATATACAAGTTCAAATAATAGCTGAATTGACCTTTTTACTTCATTACGGTTTATTTTGCTTCCCCCTATATTATGTTGTTCTCCTTATGCCCAAGCTACATTCTTATATCCTACACAATCTCAGCTTCTTCTCAACACATCCTTCCTTCCTTGGGAAAGCAGTTGTTTTCCATTCTAAACGTATAACCAAACAGAATCAATTTCATTTTCTCCACTTCAGTTATGATGTATGAGTATCTTGTATCTTAATTCCATCCTTTCAGTCTTGATATCATACACAACTTTGTGCTAAGAATCTAATAGTTGTATTTTTTCTTAAATGTCAAAATTTAAGGTGAATTCAAATTGGTAGTGAACAAGGATATCCATCACAATAAACTATGATTTTTTGCTTTGTATCTTCTTCTATTATCCATGTTCTTTAGGACAATAAACAGTCACAAAAAATGTGAAAGGATGTTCTGAGAAAATATATTCTGTTGGTGCCATCTTTGGAACTTTGCTGTCAACTTTTTTTCTCCTAGCTTACAGTTCCCTTCCCCGACATTGATATATTTATTGCAAAACAACAATAAAAACAAAAACAGAAAAAATGAGCAAATATAAAAATTAGAAGAAGCAGCTTCTAAAATTGGCTTACTAGATTATCTGGTTAATGAAACAATCATAGATGGAAAGAAAAAAAATCTAGGAACTCTTTCACTTTAGATCATTGGTAAAAAAAAGTCAGTAAATCAAACCTTGTAATTAATTGAGTTGCTCTGATTTGGTTTTAGATGTTATTTAAAAATAAAATTATAAGAAAATATATAAACCTTTTTTATTATTATTTTACATTTCTTTCACATGTAAATTTTATTACGAAAAACTCGTTTTAGCTACAATACATGAACCAGAAATTTGTTAAGGATAGAGTTTGCAAGAATCTTGAAGCCAAGTACTTGAAATGGTAGAAATATAATTGCATGCAGCACCTTTTTCAAGAGGAGGGTGAGGATTATGTGGCCCATTGCTACTTGCATAGAGTGTCCTCATGTGGTTGTGTCTATACCAGCCTCAAAGCATATTTACATTTACAGAAGGTTTTCCCATATCTATCTACCTCTGTCCAAAGGGTCCTTTGCATGAATTGTGGTTGGTTTCCAGGGATTTCTGATTAAATCCAACCAGTTTAACACTTAACTAAGGTTAATAAGTGACTTAAACTTCTGGACATGTTAGATGTGTCTGTGCATTCCTCAGACTCAGAGCCATACCTACTGATAGATATCTGTAACCGATTTAGAAAGTATGGTTAACTCAGATGCTTTCTATTGAATGTTTTTGCCTAAGTAGTTGCTATTGAAAATATATCCTTTACTTTATAATGCTGCGTAACTGTGAGAAGCTTCATGCATTTTGAAACCAGGGACTGGACATGGTTTTTTTTGAATGAAAAAACATAAGCAACACATCTGGATATCATATCCATTATGAGCAAGAACATAGGAAAACCAGAAGCAACTCCATATAACCCTCATAATTTCCAGCTTCTGGACTGAATAATTTGAAAAACTACCCCTTAGAAACAACTAAAGAAATTCCCTTCTATTACTTTCGGATTCCTTCCCAGACACAAATTTTCAGCTAACTGGCCATTTCCTTTCTCTTCTTCTTAAATCTTTTCTTTCCATGATACCAGAAATAGCCTCTAGACAGAGGAACATGCAGTGTCTGTAAGAACATGGTGGGAGAGCTTGATAAGGATTATCTATCTATCAAGATATAAATATTAATATATTTTTCGATATCGTTCCATTATTGCTTTTGAATAAGACTTTTTTACTATACATTTGACTCTCATCTTTTTTACTTGTGTAGACGAGATTTTTTTTAACATGGGAGAGCTGCATCAGGGAAGGATTTTCTCCTACTAATAATAAGTGCTGACATGAAGCAGAAGAAATTTCTGCAGTTCCTTTTACTATACATGAGTTATCCATCACTCCATTGGCATCACATGGAACTAACAAGCAGTTACAAAAATTGAATGCCAGTTTTCTTCTTTAAAGAAAATACTGAATTAAAGTTAAGCAAACACAAAAACAACTATGCATTTTTCTCTCTACATTGTTTTGTACATAATTAAGCATGTCATTATTTACTACTCTTTAAAAATTAGCAATTATTGATGTTAATTTCTCACTTACCACATTTTTTTTTTATTTTTTCCTCTCTTATGCTTTAATTGACCTATCCTTTCTAATAGTTTTCCAAAACCTTGTTACCATGTCTATAACTGTTTATTAAATATTACCTCATTCTAGTTTGGTTTTTTTCTTTTCCTGGAAGATTAGATGAAATATTGGTGTGAAAATACTTTAATCAATGAAAGAAATTATTTTATGAAAAAGAAAAATTATCCAGAATCATGCAACAGATTTTTAATTTCTTGAAAACATTCTGTGTATTTTAAATAACATAAGAGATCTGTTTTGTTACTGTAAGACCATTATTTAATAGAATTATGGAACATAATTAAATACAATTAACTTTTGAAGTGCAAGTTCTCTAAAATACACTGGTGTATTTGCAGCTGCATGCCAGGATTCACTGGAAAGAACTGTGAGGAAGTAATTGACTACTGCAGGCTGCTCAGCATCAACTGTCTGAATGAAGGATTGTGTCTTAATATAATTGGAGGATTCACTGTAAGTAATTCAATACATGTTAAACTAATTCAGTGTTCCAAAGTATAAGAGCTTCAGACAAGCAGAACTTGTAATGCATGCATTAGTCTAAGAGACAAAGAGTGGCACACTTTTATAGGTTTTATTTATTTTAATCAATAATACAAGGGCAATTCACTTGGGTAATATGGATTTTTTTATTACTTTTCTACTGAGACCATGTTTAGTACTACATCAAGTAAGATAACTGAAGGGTATTTTTATAGTAAAAATAATGTATAACTAATTGTGGTCCAGTGTCATTACCCACAAAGATGATAATCACAGCTGTGTTGCAGCCTTTAAAATATACATTGCTTGAATTAAGATCATCTGTTGCCACAATTTTAACCAGAATCAAATTACCTATCTACACATAAACGTGTTTAAAATTAATGCAAACTTAAAACTTTGATGATGAAACTGCAGTGTGGTGATGTTCATTCCAACTGACAGTTTGGGGGAAAAAAAATATTAAATCTGCTTGTTTTAACTCTCTAAATTGCTCCTGAAAATGTTAAACAAGGTGCAGAATCTGGCACTTGCCCTTGTTAAACTCTGTATGGTTGGTGATTGCACGTCCCTCTAGTTTGTCAAGGTCTCTCTGCAGGTCCTCTCTGTCCTTGAGGGAGTCTAAAGCTCCTCCCAGGTTAGTGACATCAGCAAACTTACATCATATTCCTTCAAGCCCTTTGTCCAAGTTGTTAATGAAGATGTTGAAGAGCACAGGGCAGAGGATGGAGGCCTGTGGAACCCCACCAGTGACAGGTCACCAGTCTGGTGTCACCCTATTCATTACAATCCTTTGTGCCTGACCTGTGAGCCAGTTAGTTGCTCATCCATGATGTAACCTAGTTCTTAATATTTGGTCCAGAAGGATCCTGTGAGAGACAGTGTCAAAAGCTTTGCTGAAAAGATTATATCTTGGACATATAATTTTAACAGGTGACAAACACAATTCTTGAACATGAACAGACCTTCCTCTCTCAAAAAATACTGATATGAAAAATTCTGTTCCTTACTATTGATTTATCAATTATTGCAATAAGTGTGCTATTGAATTTCTCCTGCCTTGCAGCTGCAGTGTTGGAACCACTTCTAAAAATACATATAGTCACTGTTAAAGTTCTGAAGAAAATATAACAGCACTTTTTTTATATATCCATACCATAGGAAAGTTTTTAGTTAATGTTATACTGGTTTGTCAAATTTATAATAAAAACTCCACCTACTTAGAAGACAGGGGGCACTGTTTTAAGAAAAGAATTAAATTAAAACAGTTTGAACATAAACCATACTTATACAATTACTGAAGTGTGAACTAATTTCAGATTTCAGCAGAGTTTTATTCAATAAAAATATTTAACGACATTATTATGACAATATGATAACCTGCTTCTTAAAAATATGTTTAAAAAATCTGCCCACAGACACACTTTTCAATAGATTTTTCTATTCTCATGGCAACTTTTCTTTTTCTTAAATGGATTTTATAAGTGAAAAGTCAGTGTTCTTGTTTTGCAGCTGATAGTATTTTCTCATTGCTTTTAATCTGATTGTCTTAAACACTTTATGGCTGTAGGTATCTGTTTTCCTTATCTTTACCAGAAGACAGGGAAAAGATGAGCAATGCCCAAAAGGCAAGTGACAGGGAAGAAAGAGCTGTTGTTTGTTTCATGCTAATCATACTGCTGCCACATGCTAACCACCGCAGGGTATGGAGTGGCTTGTGTAGAGTTCTCCCAGTGATTTAGAATGGTTCCAGTAAAGCCTCTGGCACAAGACTGGGCAGTAAAAACCAATAAAGAGAGCATACAAACAAAAAAATCACTTGTGGATGTAAAGCTTTCCTCTAGGCCCCAAGGGTGGATCAAGTACCTTACTATCTATTTATCCACAGCAAGTAGCTTAGATAATGGCAAAAAGTATTATCTCTGCTTAAGATCACCTATTTCTTCCTGAATCATTAGTATTAAACTGAAAAAACCCCTCAAAACCAACCAACCAAAATAAAGATACTGAAAAAATATATTAAACTAATCCAGTGCTAATTCTGAGGATAACAGAACTGTAATTTACTGGATTTTGGAAGCCTGGAAAGGAGCACAGTTCTGAAAACACAGTAGTGGGAAAGTTGAGGTATGAAAACTGTCAAGTCTTTTGCATACCTGCTGTCTTTACTTTCTAGGGAGAAACCATTAAATTGCATAAAAATACAGAATTTACAGGTCAGTTATGATTACCTACAGAAGTGCATTTGAGGGACAAGAAAGTGCAGCTCTACAGTAGTTGCTACACACTTTCCCATTTGTGATCTGCCATAGACTTCCTATGGAAGGGCATGCAGATTAAAAATGCTTTCCATTTCTTGCAGGGCTTAGAAATTCTCATTCATGATTTTTTTTTTTTTTGGCCTAACAGCTCCTTACTATGCTACAAGCAACTGTCTTTCAACTTCTATGGTCTGCATAGTGAATCCAAGTCTATTTTGTCAATATGCCTTTCTCCCATCATCCTGACAAACCACTGATTCGTGCAAGGCTGTGTGCTTACAGCTAACAAAGAAATTGAGTTATGCAGACACAAAAACTGAGGCTGAAAGATGAAGAGAAAGCAATGTCATTGTAAGGTCCATTTCCATTTGCCAGCACTACACTTGAGACAAGGTCTAAACAAATTATACATCTTGCCTGAGCAGCAGAGCTGTATTGGCAGGCAGATACACACTAGAGCAGCATTAAAGAAAGAAAACAATCTCTGTTATCATTCTGGGTTTTACCACTACACCTACCATTGGTCATTCAAAGAAAACATTTGAAATTTCTCTGAGAAGCTGTACTCCCACTTGTATGTGAAATTTTATGTTGGAATCATTGCCAATGAATGTCCTGGTGCCTTCAAAAAGAGCAACAGGGAAACCTGCCGATTTCTGACTAGTGTTCCTACAGTGCAGTGGAAGTAGATCATGCTGTTAAGGGGGAGTGAAGCTAAGCAAAAAGAAGTCATGATTTTAACTTCTATAAGTAATTTGCCTGGGGAACACTAATTAATGAGAACAGGTACACAGATGCATTCCCTTCAGAAAATTGTTCCCCAGTCACCAGAATTTTGCTTTCTTATATGGACGTACATTTAATATTGTTTATCGAATAGTATGGTTCACTGTAAGAGGATGGAAAAATTATTATAATAGAAAAGAATGGTATCTACAATCCTGCCCTGCAGATGGCTCTGTGGTTGTTCATGTTGTCCTCTTTTGATCTTTTTCTCACATCGATATAACAAAGCCATAGCTTTTATATTTGGAGCTTTGTGGCGAATCTGAGATATTTCAACAACAGAGTGTGCCCCAAGAGGAATTATGGTTAATAAAGTAAAATTTTGAATATACATTAATAGTCAGTAACACCATGGGTCACACTGTTGTAGTTGAAGTTAAAAAACCCAGCAAATATGTTTTGCCCAAAGACTCCTGTGTTCTCTAGCAAAGCAGGAGACTTCTATACTAACACAGAAAATGGCCTTCACTGAACCTAATATATTCCTTCTGGAGCGATGTGGGAAGGAGGAGAGAGGAGAGAACCCCTCTTTCTCCTGTGATTTTTCCCCATGTGAAGCTGGTATGTGGCACTCATTCAGCAGAACTTGTACAGAAATTGCAATGAGGCAGACAGAGGTCCAAGTTTCATGCCTTCCAGATGAGGTTTGCCTTTGTGGGTGCAGAACCAGCCCCATCAGCCAGCTGTCAGGCTGGGAATCAAATTGCTTCTTTGCGGAAGAGCAGTGAGCAGTGCCAAGCCTCACAGGCCTGCCTGGAAAACCTTTGTGGAAAGTCTGCTGCTCTGATCCTTTTGGTAAGCTCTTCCCTGAGGAGCCACTCTCAGTTCTAATGCTTTTTGATAAAACTTTATCCCTAGAAGTATGGCTGAATTTATAACCCAGAAGCAAAGCATCTCTACATAGAATTAGCAATAATCTCCAAAATGGAGCTATGTCATACTACTTAGATCTCATAGCCCTAAGAAAGCCTCCAACTTATTCTTAGAGAAGCCATTTGTATTTATTGTGTGAGGGGAGAAATAACTTCTAGATCACATATCCAGAACTGAAAGCAATATAGCTGAGAGAAAACATTAGCTTGTTTAGCAAATTCAGTTCTTTAAAAAAAAGGCACTAGGGCTTTTTAAAAGCCCTCTTGCACTGTATCGATCACCATTTGTCTTCTGAGTATAAAAAAGCCATAAGGAAACAAATATTTCATGTATTTGGCATATTATATATTAAAGCAGTTGGTTAGAGTGATAAAATTATTATGAATATTTCTAACAGCTATACCACCAATGCTAGAAGCAATGAAAATTGGCACTGCAAAATCTACTGCTCTCAGATGCAACTTTTATATTTATGTACAACATATTAAATAGATTATTGTCATTTTCCTTTTTAAAAAAATCTACAGTCTCTCCTACTGTTTCTCCCCGTAGACCATATGAGAACATTATAGTCTCGTCTCTGTGAAGCCACTTTGCCACTATCATTAATTCTATTGATGTCTCTCCCGTGTTTGTCCTTCCAGCTGAGTGTTCAAAACAGCAGTAGTTCAAAGTCAGATACTTCCATTAGGGGCTAGTTTTACACAAGTTAATTAGTCAATTTTCTTTCACACAGTAGCAGTAATTCTACAGAAGAGTTCACATAAATTTTGAAATGTCCTAAACAGTTTTTTCCCCTTTCGATGTTTAATTTGGACTTTATCAAAATCCATTTTCCTGCTTTTCTTATTCTATTGAAATAAACACCATCAAAGCACACTAGGTACATTTCATATGTGCTGCTAATTATCTCTGAGCCGTACAGAAGTTAATAAACAGTAGAAATCTTCATGTAATAAACTAAATATCCTTCTTTTGAAGCATAAATTTAAATGAAAGATATTTAATTAAAACTTTGATCATGTAATAATTTCATATATCTTTATACAATGGATCTGAATTTATAGAGTAGAATAGCATATAATTAAATATAAATGGACAGCAAAATGCACCAGATACAACCAACAGAAACGCTCTGGTTTATTTTTAAATGCAGCTTCTGAGAAGTTAAAATCAAGCCTGCACTCAAGTTTAAACCACTTTTCAAAGAGACAGAAATTCCCCAAATTTCTTCTTTACTGGCTTCCCTATCTAATAAGGGGCTGGCCCCTTGAGGTAAGGAGAATGTCTGTAGAAAGAGTCCATAAAATTTCACTCAGCCAACTCAGCACTCTGTATTTCTGAAGCACATAACTTTATATGTGTTATGTTAAAAAAATTATAATTTTTTTTTACCTGTTTATTAATTCCAGTAAGATCAGACACACATTGTCCATGTGCTGTATAAATTTTGTCGTGTCTTTGGCAGCTGTTTCCAATACTGTAAAATAAGTTTTTAGCTTGAGCTTCTTGGTGATTATTTTTCATTCTTCAGTATTTGCCCTTTATTCGTCTTCTACCAAAAACTCAAAAATGCACATTCTTAATTTCCCTTTTTAAGTTATAATTAAATATTAATAAAATTTCATTTTTTTATAAAGTCATATATAAAGAGATGGCACCTGCTCAAACCACACAAAAGATAACTTCATCTTCCCCCTTCTACATGTTATGTGCATGAATAGAATTCTAGTTTCTATTTTACTCATATGTTCACCTGAGAAATGAAAGAGTATAATCTTTATTAAAGTTCATTAACTAATTCAAACTATGACATATTTTCTGCTGACACCCCTAATAATTTTACCTAAAATCAGGGTTTCATATGAAGGAGCATATCATCTCAGAGATCATGGTATCATAGAATGGTTTGGGTTTGAAGTGACCTTTAAAGGTCATTTTGTCCAATGCCCCATCAATGAGCAGGGACATCTCCCACTATGTCAGATTGTTCAGAGTCCCGTTCAATCTGACCTTCAATATTTCCAGAGATGGGGCATCTGCCACCTCTATGGGTAACTTCAGTGTTCCATGATTCTCATTGTGAAAAATTCTTCCTTGTATCTAATCTGAATATACCCTCTTTTACTTTAAAAACATTGTCCCTTCTGTTGCTGTATAACCCGCTAAAAGGTTTGTCCCCATTCTTCTCATAAGCCCTTGTCATGTGAAAAGGGGAGATTTGCTTGACCCTTGGTGTAGGGAGATTTACTCGGCCCTTACTGTTTTATTTGTCTGTCAGCACCCCAGGAAAGCCGAGACCTTTGTGCCCAACCTGTCTGTCAGTGTCCCTTTATGGAGACCCTTCACTGAGCAGTCCTGCTAGATCAGAGAATGGCTTGACTGACTCATTCAGGGACACACACCAACACCATAAGGGAGATGCCTCAGTGGGTCTTCCCACTTTATGATCCCTCCCTGGGTCTTCCACTGTATCTTAGTATGTTCCCCCTTACCAGGGACTGCCAGTGCCTGTGAAGGACTCACACCAACCGTTCACAGAATTCTTTATTAATATAAAATTGTGAAAGGCTAAGTTTCAAGGATTGTCAGTGGTAGTATCTGACTGCAAAAACACATTCAAAGCAATACACAGACAAGCTAAGATCTCCAACAGAATATTCAGCACAGATAGAGTACAGTTCTTACCCAGTAGACATCCCTACGGGGGAGAAGACAGATTCAGCCCGTCGACTGATCCCAGCAGTTACAATGGAGCCTTCCCTAATGTTTACCCCATTCTCTACTTACTTTTATACTCTTTCTCTATGTTTAGGTGGAGCTTGAGTGACTCTAGTCATAAATAACTTCGTTACTGATTGGTGTAAAATTCTCTCACTTCACTTTTAAAGATACAGTAAAAAATATAGAGAGCACACACCTTGTGAGGGGGGGGTCATATGCTGGAGGGGGGTAACTTTGGGATGGAGGTGTGCTTTAATATTACATTTAGGCTATAATGAACCAAGTTCATCTGAGGAATGTGATTTTGCTGCAGTTGCTGGCTCAGCAGCAGGATGTCTTCCCTATCTCCCCTGGCTGGCAGGTACTATGCAGTTCCTCAGCTGCAAAGCACCACAGAGTTCCCCTCCCTGCAAGCGTTTCAACAGTGGCTGGCTGTGGTGTCTCCACTTCGCTCCACCCTCCATTCCATCCCCCTTAGCAGGTGCCTATAGTTGCAGATCATGTGTGTCGGGAATTAACATGGAATAGGTTTTCAGCATGCCAACTGCAATCCACCTAGGGAGCAACTGTATTTTACCCTATAATTTCCATACCTAACTTCTGTTGGGATGTGGATATAACTTCTCAGTTTCCTCTAATTTTACAGCCAGTCATCTTTCCACAACCCTCTTTAATGAAAGTTCACAGGAAGATCCCCCCAGAATCTTTCTTGCTTCAGGCTGAACAACCCAAACTCTCTTGGCCTCTCTTCTTAGGAAAACTGCTCCAGCCCTCTGTGGCCCCTCTGGGGACCTACTCCTATAGACCAGTGTCTTTCTTATAATGAGCATCCTAGAGCCGGATGCCACACTCCACGTGGGGTCTCACCAGACCGGAGTAGAGGGGCAGAATCGCCTCCCTTAACATGCTGGCCACGCTGCTTTTGATGCAGCCCAGGATACAATTGGCTTTCTGGGCAGCAAGCACACATGGCTGGCTCATGTGCAGCTTTTCACCCACCACTACCTCCAACCCTCTCTACTTGGTTGTTCTCAGTCCCTTTCCCCCCAGCCCGTGTTGGTACCAGGGGTTCCCCCAGCCGATGTGCAGGGCCTTGCATTTGGCCTTGTTGAACCTTGTTGTGGGTTCCCAGGGACCCACCTCTCAAGCTTGTTCAGGTCCCTCTGGATGGTGTCCCATACTTCAGGTGTGTCAGCTGCACTGCTCAGCCTGGTGTCTGCAAATTTGACAGATACAGTAAGTCAGGACCAATTCATATTCTCATTTAAAGTTAAAAGTCAATTATGTGCCCTGGTGTATTTTAGGTTAGTGATCAATGCTGTAAAGTTTTAAGACCTATCAATTCGAATAAGGAAATGAGTAAAACGTTCTCCCCAAATAAGTCCCTCAATCCACTAAGAAGCTACACGTTTGTTAGCTATGAGCTAAATTTCTATATGTTTCTTGCAGTTATTATTTTCCCAGTGTGAGTGACTTCTAGAATTTCAGTTAGGAATGCACTTTACATACAAAAAAATGTAAGCAGAATTTTAATTTCTTTTGTTAAGCAAAGGGTTTTATTTTCTTCATTTAAACAATTTTCAGAGCTCCATCAGTGCAGAAAAAAAAAATACTATTTCTTTTTTGTCATTTGGCCAAACAGCATCCTCTGAGTTCTTGTAGACTTTTGTCATAAACCAGTCACTCCAGTTCCTAATGTCAAAAATTCCTATAGAAAAATTTGAAAATATAAACATCTGTAAGGATGTACATATAACTCAGATTGTAGTTATGGAATGGAGGGCAGCAGGGAGGGGTGGGGAAAGAAGAAAATCTGAGCATAGGAATAAACAATATAACAGAATAATGTAAGATAAATCAAAAATTGAAAGCATTTATACCCAGTTTAATGACAAAATTTTGGGTTGAGTTGGAATTTTCTCCATGTACTTTAAAAGGGGCAAAGCAGCCTAACACATGAACATCTTCATTTTGCAAGCCCTCTTACCAGGCAATTTAAGACTGGGAAGGGAAAAAAAAAGAAAGGTTATTGTACCAGTATGTTGTGGAGATGATTACAATTAAGCTTAAAAAAATTGCTTAATGTTTGTGGAAAGTGCTGGCTTAAGCATCCCTAAGACTTGTCCTTCAATTATCCTCAAAATGATTCAGGCATACTCTGGAAATAGTGATTCAATTCCTGAGTGCTGTCTTGTCAACAGTACATTTCACCCCAGATGCAGAAAAGTCACTTTGCCAGATGAAAAGTAAATGTAGTTTTCACAACTACAGTCACAATTCCATCTCTGAGAACATTTTTTTTTTTTTAAGTTAAGATGTATCCACTAGAAATAGGGTTAGACTTCAGTGAACTTATTTGAAGTTCTTTCTTGCAGAATGGACTTAAGATATGTAAAGAAAGAAAGTACTGGCTAAACATTTTTTACCAATAAATAGTAATGTTTAGTGGCTGGGTAGATAAAAGGTTGAGTCTAGTCAAGGAGAATTTCCAAATATGTCCTCATGAAAAATAATCATAAAGGAGAAACTATCTTATAAATCCCATTTTTATAGGTACAGTGGCAGAAAAAAATGAGACCAAGGAAAATGTATGCCCACTGCTGAATGAGGTGGATGACATTCAGTGTCTTTGCTCTCGTTTTACTTACAATATCTTCTTTCAAACTTCCCAAGTCCCGTGCCAAGTGGCAAAATTTAGAGGAATGAAACACTATCAATGAAAGAGAAATGCCGAACCAGGAACAATGTAGGCAAAGAGGGTATTTATAAATGTCCAAAGGGATACATCTATGGAAGATGAGGGAGTGGGCCGATGTAACCAGATCATGATAAAGGGTAGATAGCTTCATCTAGTACTGGCTTGCATTAGTAAAAACATAGAGAGCAGGTCAAGTGAAGTCATCAGTCCCTTCTGCTCAGCACTTGATAGGCTACCTGTGGAGTACTCTGTGAGGTGTAGAACTTCAATGTACAAAAAATAAGACTGACAAAATTGTAACAAGTCTAGCAGAGAGCCATCAACATTGTGAAAACTTTGCAGCATATGATGTATGAGGAAAGGCTGAAGGATCTGTCTTTGTAAAACCTTGAAAACAGAAAGCTGAATGGGGATATATATATGTAATTCTTTTCTTCAGCTCCTCATTGGGTGATCATAAAATAGATGGAGCCAAATTTTTGTCAGAAGTGCACAGCACTGGAGTGACAGGCAACTGGCAGAAGTTGCAACAAGGGCAATTATGGCTAGGTATTAGGAAGAAATTGTTCATAATGTAGTGTGAGTGTACTTAAGTGCTGCAAGAAGTTGCCCAGAAAGGCTGTGGAATTGTCATCTTCGGAGATTTTCAGACCTCAAGTAGACAAGATCCTGAGCAATCAGCTTCCATTTAAAATTTGACCTGCTCTGAGCAAGGAGTAGGACTATATGACCTTCAAGGATCCTTCTCAACCTAAATCGTTCTGGAGTCCTATGAATGTAAAACATATTGACATACAGGATAAATCATATTTCTATAGGTTTGTCTGGGATAAGCATTGTGTACTGACTAACAAAGATAGACAAACCCATAGATACAGTTACCTAAAACATGCCATCTTGATTTTACCTCTTATTACCTTTTTTATAGTAGTGTCAAATTTAGTCAAACATAACATCAAGGACAAGGGCAGTACATAGCAGTGAAAGGTGTTCCTGGAGATTGAGGGGAAGGAAATGAGGAAATGGAAGAGACATATATGGGTATTGTCACAACAGAGTGATGCAGGGATAAAAATGCAGAAAATACAAAGGAATATACAGCTGCTGGAGAACTGCATTCTTCCAGGCCTTGGAAGGTAAGTCACACTAATTCTGTAGGCTATCATGCTCCTCTTATACCTAGGTCACTTTGAAGATAGCAGTCTACTTTAGTTATCTGCTGTTTCAATAGCTGAATGCAGAGATTCACAGTAAGGGATTCTCATCAGTGCAGTTCTCTTAAAGCCTTCACTTGACCACCTAAGTACTGTTCATTTTTAGAAAATATGTCTGTCAGATAGGGAATCAGAGATCACTCTAACAGGAGTGTTTAGAAGACTGAGAGGTCAGGCCAGTTTTAATCTTTAAAACAAACTTGAATGAATTAATTCACAAACAGTATACTTAATGCTAGAAGTTTTTTAAGATGGTTAGGCATTGTCAGTACACCTACATACCACTACTCTGTAACATTTACATTCTAAATTCCCTGTGATCACACAATGCTGTGGAGCTGATGCCGAAGAGTTAGTGCTGATGGCTGTGGTCCCTGGTGGTTCTTAACAACCAAGGTCAAGGTAATCTGTCTTGTGAGCTCTTTGATGAGAGCAGTCATTGTTGAATTGAGCTTGTCTTCTGTCTCCATCCTTCCTCTTCGTATTTGATGGTTTGCGATATTTTATCTCCCCCCACAAAGACACCCCCCACCCTTCAAAACACAATAGTCTCCTCCTGGTATTACTTGCCTTGGGGCTTTTTGTGTCTTTACAGTAATTTTTATCTGTAGTCAGCAATATATTCTGCCTATTTTCTGTGCCTTATGCTAATCTTTTTCTTTGGCAACTTTCTTGTTACTTGCATGAGTCACTACGATGCCTTTGGTGGCCACCTGTACACATACTCATGTAAAATGTTTATGCATTGTGAACCTGGTACACCATTCCACTGTTCTAAAATATTTGCATGCTGTTTTGTTGCCCTTGCAATGGGACTCAAGGCAAGCTACTGTTAATTATATTTGACCAGGGCACTTTTATGTGTTTCACAGGACTCTTTTGAGAAGCTAATACAAGCTTCAGATCTTCCCCTTTCCTCTGAATAATCCATTTTAATTTATTTTATTTAACAAGTAGGGTGTGCATGTATAACAGAAGCCCTGTACTACATTTTTTGATTACTGGTTGGTGACAGTTTTTGTCTTGCACGCTTTGTTAGCATCACTGCCCAATTTCTTCCTCATCTCTAGGCCTTTAAAATCCTTTTTGCACACTCAGTTCTTCTGTTCCTGCTGGCATTTTTATCCCTCACAGCCAGTAATTATCTCGCCATTTCCTCTAACTCATGTGTCCTTTTTTCCCACAATTTTTCAACAGACATGGTAGATGAGTTCTGCCTCTCTCAACAGTTTTATCATCTGCAAATACAGGCATGAATAATAGTCTCAGCTGGATGCAACACTCTGCATTCTACCACACTTTTACTCTGTAGTAAAATACGAGACTCAAAGAAAATTCTAGAAACTTGCACATTGCATTTTCATTTTGGGTTTTCTGTGTTTGTTTGTTTGTGTGTTTGTTATATCTAGTGCCTCTGTGCACCTGGATGGACAGGAGAATTTTGCCAATTTGCTGAAAATGCATGTTTAATTTACCCAAATAATTGTTTTGATGGAGCAACTTGCATTGATATGAGTCAACTGAGAGAACAACCTTTGTTTCAGTGTTTGTGTCCTCGTGATTTTACAGGTAAGGCTTATACAAATCATGTAGAGGTTTGTAGCTTCATTTCCTTTTAAATATTCAAATATAAGAATGCTGGATTTTAAAGAAACAAGGGATGGAGAAGTATTTGGAGGAGTAATCACACCTCTCTGCATTTTCTGCCTTCTGCTGTGATGCCTGTAAAATATAAATGGAGTTTAGAGGTTAATTTGAACCTTCCAATTAAGGTTACAGTAAGAGTAGACCTAGAATGAGCTTCAGCTTCAGTTTGAGACTAAGTGTATGTTTGTGTACAAAAGTTCTGCATGTGAGCTACATGTCTGATGTCTAATTATAGTTCCTGGATATCTAATTGATGAGAGAAATGGAGTTCAGGATGTTTGTTAGTTTGTATCAGCCTGTATTTACTCAGATAACTTTACTTACTTTTTGAGGGCTGAATTCCACCTTCTATTTTAATTCCTTAGTGGACCACCAGTGATTTATGAAATTTAATTTTGTGTGAGATTAATGGATTCATTTTATTTAACTAAAGCCAAGTCTTTGAGGCTCTCTGAATTGTCACTAAGTCAGTTTTTCAGAGGGGGATTATAACCACTGTGTCAGGTATTTGTTAGTCATTGACACAATTTCTTCAGCAGTGTTTCTCTTTTAATTAGATATAAAAGAAGCCTAAAAAAGTAGCTTATATTAACCACATTGGTTTTTTAAGTGGCAAAGAAAATAATTTCTGATTTTTTCCTCCAGCCTTATCCTTTAAATAGAAGCTCATTGAAGGTGGATTCTAAAATCCTTCACTAATCTTTGTCTAGAGAGGGAACTGAAAGAGAAGATTCAAATGTGATTCACTGCAGGTTTAGGTAACATTATGGAAACAGATATTAACCATATGTACATCAATTTAAAGATAAGTGCCAAAAATAATAAGAGAACTTAAAAGAATAACCAGTTGAAATATAGAAACAATATTTATTACCCAAAGAACAAAAATTAATTTAATTTAAAGAACTGTTGGCAATACACAGAGAAAACAGACTTAAATCTACTACCGTTGAAAAAGAAATCATAGGATAATAACCCAGAGGTTTAACTATCAACCTTTCTTTTCACTTCTCCCTTATCTCCGTTAGGATTTTATTTTTTCAATCTATGCTTGACTTTTTTTTATTGGTGTGACACCTAAAATTATGGATTTGTTAATAAAAGTGATGTTTCACTACAAAACTTTAAGGCTTTTGAGATAATTTAAGGTCTCTAGTGTACAGTGTGATCATGAAACAAAAGTTTAACAGGTTCCAATAAATTGTAATAAAAATATGCTATTAATAGAATTAAACCTTACTAAACACTGAGTGATGACTGAATTCAAGTGGAAACAACTTTGTTGTTCAGGGACATCTTTCTATGAGGCCAAGATTCTTTCTTTTGTGGATTCTCATTGTAAGGAGTTCTATATATTGCAATAGAATATTTTTTTACTTTTTCTGTTTTTAAACAACCAGTTACTTCTTCAGTCTTGATCCATAAAAATTTTCATTTATACCTGTTTATTGTTTCATTTATGTGTTTGGAAAGGGAAAGAGGGAAGGGAAATGTAGTAGTAATTTTGGCACATTTACTTGACTCTGAATTAAATAGTTTCTGCAACCAGAAAAGCTGTTGTAGTTTCACATCTATTGGTTCTTAATTGTGTTTATAAATTATAAACACTACAGCTGTAGCTTTTGCATTAACATTTAAATCATGCTTGGAACAGACATCTTAGGGAACACAAAATATGACATGATGTAACATTCTCAGCTATGAAAAGCAGAACTTTGATTTAAAAAGTAATAAACCCACTTCAGTTTGGTTCCATACTCTTTAAGAAAACCTTGTAGAAACTTAACATACACACATACAATTTTAAACTATAGATTTTGTTTCCGTTTATATGTAAAAAACATTTTAGGTCATTTACTCAGAAAATACCCCCATGTTTAGTTTAAATGCTCAAAGGAGAATAAAGGGTTATAAAATATAGTTATTTTGTTGAATAGGTGTCATTATTTTTGTGCGTTCAACTTCCTTCTACATTTTCATTTTTCTCTTCTCTGAAAGTGGATAAAAACCTTCGAATCTACAACAGTGCTTGTAAGTAATATGGCTTATGACATTGAAACAGTCCATATCAGCAATTTTTCAGGTCCCGCAAAAGACCAATTGTCCTTGAATAAGCTTGCTCTAATTTATTACTATCTTTCCTTGTGTGTAGAGAAATCATATTGGCAGGGACTGATTGGGCATGTTAGACACTTCATTCTCACTTCTCAGAAAAGCACTTTAATTAAAATAATCTTACTACTGCTAAAATAAACTGAATCCCAAGAAAACTCAACAGAGTTTAAAGTACTACTTCAATTGCATACTTTTTCCTTATCTTCAAACTTTCTTTTTATAACACTCATTAAGATTGTTCACAAATTTATCCACAATTAATTTTTTCTCTTTGAGCGTTTTATTGAGACAGGTCTGCTAATTTCTACAGGTATATGGGAAATGTACATAAACATACTTTGATGGAGATTTCACTATTGAATTGTGTGTAGGATACTTGAAACAGTGTTCTGTAGAAGGTATCTCTGGTGCCATAATAACTAATGTCCCAGAGAACGAGATGCAGGATATAAAAGATCCTGTATCTTTCACAGTCTAGTTAAGGCAATGTTTATACTAGTGAACAAAGAAATTACATGGCCTAGTTAAATCCTTCTCTCTGGTCAAATCCAGAATTTTTAAATTCTTTTGTTTTCAAGGATACAGTGGTGATATATTTTAACCCCGGTGGGCAGCTAAATACCAAACACCTGGTTGTTCACTCTTCCCCAGTGGGGTGGTGGAAAGAATCAGAAGCACAAAAGTAAGAAAACTTGAGATAAAGATAAATCATTAGGTCAAGAAAAAGCACATAGGTGAAGCAAAATAAGGAATTCATTCAGTACTTGCTGTTAGCAGGCAGGAGTTGAGCCATTTCTAGAATATTTGGGGAAGGTCTCTATTTCATGTCGAAGTACTGTGGTAATCTCACAAGTCTCAAAACTCAAATAGGGAAGAGTAATTTTTTTTTTTTTTCCCACAGCTCTAATCCCTATAGTAAAGGTGAGCAAGTAAAGGAATTTTTGTAGCATCGTGGGAGGTCCCTATATCACAGGAGTGTTAATGGAATTACACAGTAGTATCTGTCTCAGCAACAGATGCTGCCATTTTAAGCTTTGTTCATTGCACTTTATATGTTATTGCCATTGTCACCTCTGAAAGAGAAATGGTTAGTGCATATAGATCCCAAACATCAACGACCATGTAGTGAAATAATGGAATAAAAGAAGTACTGCTACAGGAATTCATTCAGAATACTTACATTCATAGGTGAATAAAAAGGGAACAACTTGTTGCTGTTCAGAAGACTCAATTTTTTATTAAAGAAGAACTTTCAGAGATAACTGATAGAAAGCAATAATAACAACTGAAGTACTTCTCGTTCTAATCCTCTTCAGCAGATACCCAGAAACATTACCTGCTGTTTAAAATGCCTTTTAGGAGGTGCGTCCATATAGCATTAGTTGGGGTGAAAGGAAAATGGTTTTAGCTAGCCTGTTCCTTTAACTTTGCTCCCAGTGCAGGTCTCTCCCAATGCTGGTAAAAGTCCAAGAAAAAACATGGGTTACACTGACTCTGTAAGTCAGAATGATAGCATGTACTGAATTGAAAGGGACCCGCAAAGATCACCATACCCAAGTCCTGGCTCTGCACAGGACCATTGCAAAAATCACATCATGTGCCTGAGAACATTGTACAAACACTTCTAGAGCTCTGTTAGGCTTGGTGCTGTGACCACTGCCATGGGAAGCCTGTTCCAGTGCCCAGCCACCCTCTGGGGGAAGAATCTTCTCCTGATATTCAAGCTAAACCTTCCTCAACTCAGCTTCATGTCATTTGCTTGAGTCCTGTCACTGGTCACCACAGAGAAGAGATTGGTACCTGCCCCTCCTCTTCCTCTCATGAGGATGTTGAAGATGACAATGAGGTCTCCCCTCAGGCTCTTCTGAACAGACTAAGTGATCTCAGCTGCTCTTCACCTCTTTGCGGCCCTTCTTTGGATGCTCTCCGATATCTTTATATCCATCTCATATTGTGTGCCCAAAACTGCACCCAGGACTCAAGGTGATGCCTCACCAGAAGGTGTGTTGTAAGGACACCAATCCTTACAAAGACCACTCACCTAAGACTATAGCAAGCTGAGTTACATGAAAACACAACAGTTTCAGTTAATCTTGGGCATTCGACTGTACTAATTGTAATGAAAGGATAAAGAAGTAAGCAATGAAAAAATAAAAAGGGCACATAATCCATACTGGCATAATATTTAATATGAAGCAGATAAACTCCTGAACAATAAATGAGGGCTACGGCTAATGTCTGATGTTGTAGCATACTTGTAGTTACTCCAAACAGATTGTGATCTACAGTAGTTCAAGTCAACAATTTTTTCTCAGGTCTTGATTTCCACACAAAATACTAAGGCTATTGAAATTTTTGTGTGGAAATAATTCTATTATTTTGGCATGTAGCACTGCATGAAAAGCCGAAAGACTATGAAAATATTCTAGGTGATGATTCAAAGAGAAATGTAATATAGTATTTAATTCTGCCTGCTTTTAAAATGGAACAAAATGTTCCCAGTGCAGGGAGATATTTATGAGTATGTTCATATTTCTTAATAGTTCAGTTTCTGGTTTAATTTGTTGTGCACAATATATTTTGCCCATTTGAATAAGAAAGAATTTTGATGGAGTTTTTGTTCATCAAGAATAGTTATGGTTAACTTAAAGATGCTGGTTTTTTTAAGAAGCATAGGTGTATCAAGGTCTGGATTTCTAAGAATATAATTGGTAAAGTTCTCAGCTGGAAGACATGCTTTAAAATACGCCCTTAAACTTGGCATGTGGAATCCTCCAGATTAGCTACGTCTGCTTATGATCTCCAAAAATTACTTCCACCCACCTCTATCAACCTTGTATTTTTAAAGAGAAGTACAAGCTTCTTGACTTTCTGGGACTTTTAGCCCAGAACTCAAACTGAAGGGGCATTTTACATCATTAAATGAATATTTTAAAAGTAGCAAAGTTTCAGAGACATAGCAGGAGTGTGTCCTATTCACAATGTGTTCCTGTGAAAGTATGACCTCAAGTCCAGGTGCATTTAAAACAACCTACCATTTTATTCCCCTGGTTCCCACTTCCTACCAACCTACCATGTCTCGTTTTATTAAGGCTTGCAACTCCCAGATTTACCTGTCAGGGAGTTAGTACTGTGCTAATTTGCTTTAGTTTGTCTGACTCTTCTGGGTTTACAGCTATTGATGTCTATCCTTTCCTTTTTTACTCAGTCAGAGTAAAACTTTAAAGGTTTTTTTTTTTTTTCTGTGGATAGTTTTTAAGTCTCTTATTGAGAACACCACTGAATTATTCATTCTCATTCCCAAATATATAAATCTGCTGTTAGTGACAAAGGAAACCGTAGCTTTCTCTAAAAATTCAGAGAGGAAGCTGGATAGATAGTGAACATTCAAATAGCTATATATCACCCCCAAAAAACATCACATCATCAATAGGAAACATGAGGGATGTAGGTCTTTTATGTAAAATCAGTAAAAAAGTCTTCTGAACAAGCTGAAGTGGTTAAAAAAGTTAATTATCTATAATAACGATTGAGACATTATTTTCTGCTTGTCAGCTGAACCTGTGTTTACTCAGCCAAGTACACCATTTCAGATCTTACCAAGGTACAAAAATTGTCAACAGTGTTATAAATCACCTATCATGCTAATGGGTTTAAAACATGAGAAGTTGTGCAGAGTAGATATAATTATAGCATGTTTAAAAATACATAATGCATTGGAAAGATGAATAACACTATAGTCTAGACCTAGTGACTGTTTTCATTACAAAGCTGATCTCTGTAGCTCTGTTTTACTTCTTTAAAAGACCTCAGACTTACATCTTTTAGCTTTGAATATCAACTTTCCTCTTTAAAGTATGGATAATCAGGCTAGCTGCATATTGCTTACTTTTTCTCAGATACAATGTACAACATCCTTAGCTGACATAGTCTGCTGTATCTCCACTGAAGCTGGAATAATGTTAATATATGAACTAAATATTCTAGACTTTCTTATGCTATATCTCAGCCTTTGTGCTCAGTAGTTTTTCCTTCTATTAAAAAAAAAACAAAACAAAAAACCCCAAATGCATTCTGTTGAAATATGATATACAATATCACTTTGTTACAGACTTAAAGCACAGATTCATCTGTGTTAATGATGTCTCTTACTGATGTATATGTTACTTGTCACATAAGCAGACTTCTTAAGCACTTTAAGACCTATCTTTTGTTTTGTTTTGTTTTGTTTTGTTTATTTGGGTTTTTTAACCTGAATCACATCAGAAACTTACATTCAGCAACAACTTCTATACTTTGGTCTTCACTCTGGGACTCTGAATAGCTCAGGTTTACTTTTTCTGCAATATACTTGCTTCAATTTCTATTTACTGAGATATATCTCACTTTAGACACATGTTCCTTCAAAATATTTGACTTCTTTAGATTTGTTTTTATTATACCTTTCTCCTCAGCATTTGCCACCAATTTAGTATAAAATCTGTATAGGAGGTTTAATTTACTTTTCAGATCAGAACATTTCAGATAAGAACATTAAATGATATTGGAATTTACATCAGAGTACTGCATCCAGTCCTATAGCCCTCAGTACAGGAAAGACATGGAGCCAATGCAGAGGACTGGAACAATTCTCCTATGAGGAAAGGCTAAGAGGGTTGGAGTTGTTCAGTTTGGAGAAGAGAAGATTCTCTAAACACCTTATCGAGGCCTTTCAATACTCCAGCTTATAAAGAAACTGAAGAGGAATTTTTACAAGGGTCCGTAGCAGTAAGAGAAGGGGTAATGGCTTTAAATTGAAAGAGAATAAATTTACACTAGATATAAGGAAGAAATTTTTCAGAATGAGAGTTGTGAAATGCTGGACCAGGTTGACCAGAGATGTGATAGATGCCCCATCTCTGGAAGCATTCAAGGACAAGTTGGACTGTACTCTGAGAAACCTGAGTTAAAGATGTCCCTGCTCATTGCAGGAGGCTTGGACTAAATGATCTTTAAAGGTCTCTTCCAACCCAATCTATTATCCCACGATCAATCTTTCTGTCACCCACCCAAATTTGGACTGCTGCCTCAGTGCATTGACACTTACCTTTATTCCAGGCTCATAACCCATTATCTTATTCTCAATCCAGAATCTTTGTATCTAAATAATTAGACTCAATCTGCCAAGGAATATTTTCTAAAACTTAAAAAAAACCACCTCCTCTCTGGAACCCAAGGATTATGATGTTCAAGAGTCTTCCAGAGAACAGAGGAGCCAGCAAGTGTGGTGCTTTTTGTCTGGGCTGGGTAGGATGCTCTTTCTGGAATTTGCCCTTTCTCCATGTCTCTATGAGTGCTTGTTCTATATAATTTCATATTTCACATATGATGAGTGAAAAAGGATCAAGCTAGATGAAATTTCTCTGTTCCAGGCATGAAAATTGTTTTGCATATTCTCCTAGTATCCTGTTGTGGTTTTTATATGAACCAGATTTTTCAACGAGACATATAAAGGGCACTTTGACAAACAACAAAAGAAACAAACAAACAAAACCTTCACAAGAGGATAAGAAACTCTTCGAAAGAGAGGTCTGAAAAAGAATTTGCCAAGAGGTGAATCTTTATGAGCAGATTTCCAGCTAAATCCTGAAGGCAGCTAAGAGAAAGGACAGATAATCTATTAAATGGTCAAAAGTCTAATTGTATGTTCCAGAATAATGAGTTCATTTAAGAACCAAGGTTATTAAAATACATCTCAAACAAATTAAAGACATTCTGTAAGAAGTAACTCAGCTAAAGACTGTGCTTAAACAACAGCTGCAGAGGAACATTCAGAAAGGACCATTCCTAAGTGCCCTTACATGATTAATTGCATTCTAAACCAGGAGAAGGTAAAATTTTAACTGCATATTTAACATTTGAGAATATCTGACCGTTATAATTCATGCAGTAGTAGACAACTGCACTAAGTCATCATCTGACTGTGGTCAGTGGAAGTCTTTTTGATCTTTGCAAAAAGCTTTAAATTCAGCTCCATGTAAGTAAATTATGATCACTGGTGAATTTTGAGAATAAGCATAATAATGTTTACTTGAACTGGAAAATATTCATATCATAGTTTGCATCCCTTTACTCTATGAAGCTGGGACAGTATTTAATGAACATGGGTGTTTGACTTTGGCTGCTTTACCTATTGGGACATGTATACCTTTATGTTACTTTCCTAAAAAAGGAAATAGTTTTCTGTAACATTGGTCCATGGGATAGTGTAAATGTGCCTAATTATGGATGCTGAAACCTGGGCTGCAGAAAGATTCTCCAGCTTTCTGCCTTTGTCTGTGAGAAAGTCTCTGCTTTCTCACAGACACTGGCTGAAAAACAGTCAGAAGTTTCTGTAAACAAATCCCTTTATCTTGCAAGTTATTTTTGCAGATATTGTTATGGCTCTAACTAGAAAATGTTTAGAAATGGGTGTCTTAGAATTTGACCAATCCCCTCAAGGGATGGATGGCCAAAGGACCAATTACTTTATGCCACTTGACACACTTTTTGCCAACTAATATATAAAAACCCTTGGAAATTATTAAACTTGCTTCCTTTCATCTCCGATCCTGGGATTCTGCGTGTTTATTCTTTCGCTGTCCTGACTCAACAGCAACATCTAATCACTTACACCTAATCAAAATTTAATCAGACTTAGTGCATGATGAGTTCCAGTCTTGGAACTGTTATTTCCAACCCCAGTAAGTTCTTGTTTTTCATGAGCTAGTGGAAACAATCCCCTTTATATGTTAATTAGAAAAGCTGTGTCATTAGAAAATTATTATCATATTTTTCTTGGGTTTAACTTATTTAATTTCTCTCAGAAGAATAACTCTTTTTCACAGGGATTTGTGAAACACCATCCTAAAATGGAGATACAGAGGAATTTGGGAAGTAAAATAATTAAAAAACTATAATTAAACCTGAAAATTCTGAGATAATAAATATTTTTGGATTATTTTTGAAATACCACAGTAGATAAACATGTTCATTCTAATGCCAGCTGCCATTTCAGATGGCTGTATTACTTTAATTTTTTTTTCATTAAATACAGAGGTATGGTAGTGATAATCAATGAGTGAGCTATTTCAGAATGATGTACTTAAAAATCTAAAATTTAATAATGTAGTCTAAACAAGTTGTCTAGATTTCATCTATAGTTGAAGATTTTCCAGTTTCAAGTTTCCTCAACCCAACTGTAGCTAAAGACTCCACCAATGAGAACAATAACATGATCCTTTTTTTAAAGTTTAGCCAAGAATAACTTTTTTTTATCAGTATGCAATTATATTTTCTCGAAGAAGACTGAAAAATCACATGTATTAATCTTAAATAAATCCTAATTTGAATATTTATTCTAACTAGTTCATAAAAGGGTTTTTTCTAATGTCAAAACCAAGTCATTTAAGCTTGATTGTTCAACTGTTAGGCAGAACTTTGAACGCCTACATGTGTGAATGTCAGATCAGTTCTTTATTTCTACTATTTTTTTATTCTTTTCTCATTCACTGAAATTTACTTTGAGAAACACAAAGATTTATCACTATACCTAGATTTATCTAAGAATACCTTTGCAGCAAAGTTCTACACAACTCGAAGGGAAAATGAGGAAGTATTCAGAATCCATGGAAACCTATCTTTGAACTTCTAGTGGTTCTAATAAGTGTTACTGTAAGTGGATTTAGTGTGTTTCAAAATAAATAAATGTAAAGTTCCAGGAAGTGGAATAAAATGTGTAATTTTTAAGTGCTTTCAGTGTCTGTACCAGGCTTGTCACTCTGTGCTCTCTTTAGGATACATGGAAAGATCTGTGAAATTTAGAGGACTCCACTCATATGACCTTTTTTGGACCAAGTTCAGGATTAGGCAAATCATACAAGAAAAAGTGGAATTTTTCATGACCTAAAATGCAATAGCATGGATGTAAAGGTTGACATTTAAGAGAGTGAACCTTAACTGCCCATGCTCTGCCAAAGAGCATGTTTTTAAAGTTCCTACTAGCTTCTTGGTTTAAATGGTTGAAAAGTAATGGTTCTGTGAGCATTTCAGCGTGTGCACGTGTGTACATATGCAATAAGTCTAACTGGGTGTTACAACTGCCTTCAAAGACAGGGAACAAAAAACCATAAAAAAAAAAGTCTTGAGTTGTAGCTTCATAAAATTGCTTTAATTTTAGAGAAAAATAACTTAAAAAATAATTTTTAAAATAATTATTATACCATCCAGTACTTGTGCACTGAAGAGAATTGTTAGGTCATGCATTAAGTTTTGTTTGATAAACTTGTTGCCATATGAAATAGCAAATAGAAAATGTTTAGTGGAGATCATCTTTATATACTCTTTATTAGCACATTGGTTGTTACTTACATAGTTTCTAAAAAACTCTAAAAACATAGTATTAAATTGAGAGCAGAAGTACAAAAATAGACTTGAGCAGAATACAAAAATAGACTAGAGCAGATCACATAAAACTAAAAATATCTCTAGCAACTACAAGTGCAGCCAAAGTCCTAAGGAATGCAAATTCTGTTTTTATAGGTTAAATTGTTTGGGCCAGTTAAAAATAAAACACACTAGAAGTGCAGGCTTTACTACACTGTGCAATATAGGAGGCAACTGAGAGTTATATTCTTTTTAAGAACCCTCAGGAAGTTATTTGATAAACTCGGACTTAATGGTACATAAGCCTCTAGACAATTCTGTTATATTGAAAATCTTTGTTATGTGCAGGGTAGAAGCACACCACATACGGAGTAAAGCCAAAAATTTATTGATAATGTAACTGAAATATTAAAATCATTATCAGGGTAAATCTAATTACTGCAGAAAATGATTCAAAATGCAGTTTTAACACAATTTTTAGTTTCTGTCCCTTTTAATGATATTTTACTCACCCTTTTCCCTCCTCCTCCAGTTCTTAAGTTCAATGGTTTCATAGTGCTGCTGTTGGGAGCAGTGTTGCAGGATCTATAGTCCTTCACTGGAAGGAATGTGACATTCATATTGGTGATTTCTTCTGCTTCTCCAGGATCCACTTAGGGTTGTTTCTATGTGTCCATTTATATTTTTTCTTCATTGTACTGTAGTTCTATTTTGGATCTTAATTTACATTTTATGTTGGGTCTAAAGTGTATTAAATAAAATTTCTTTGTTCTTTTTGTTACCCTTAAGATCAGTTTTGTCTGGTTACAGGTCTTCATTCTTTAACTGGGCACTGGTGAATTGTCTATCTTATGGGATCTCCCATCTATGATCACCCCAGTGTTCCTCACATCACATCCTATGGCTTTACTTTTCAAGGTCTCTCATTATGGTGCCAGCCCTGTATTTGTATATAGCACTGCATTAGACTAGTAAATACGATCGTACTTATATCTACTTGTTCCTGTTGTCTGTTTAAAACTATGGTTATTCCACGCAAAGATAAACAAAAGTAAAGCAAATCAGAAGAAAAAAAACCAATTAGGCCAAGTAAAACATCACTGCAGGAAAGACAGATCAAGTCTCATGACCCTCAGTCCTTGCAAATTCAGTGCAAAGCTTATGGTCTATTGCTAGAAGTGGCAGTGTTGTTTTGCAGGGCTTTGGGGAAAAAACCCTTCAGTTTACTTTTAGAATTTGTATTGAATTTGCCACCTTTCCTTCTTCTGGTCTCAAAGTCCATTTAAAAGATTCCTCGACTGATGTTGCTTCAGCAATGTCACATTTTAGTCTCTTTAGAATTCTTAGGTGAACTTTACCTGGATTGGGTTATTTGTGGTTATTTATTTAAGTAAACTAGTAAGTTTATTATCCGGTACAGACATAAGTATGCTAATTTATCTGTTCTTTAGCTGGCTGGTACCAACCCCGGAGCTATGTAGTTGCTTTAGCTCATCATGGATTCTAAGCTAACAAACACACAGATGAGAAGCAAGGTGTATACTTCCAGGTTTAGTGTGTTAATGCAATTAAATGTCTCATCCCATGGTACACAGAATGGGGAAGTTGGAAGCTACATAAAAGGAAATTACTTGTGCGTGTATGGATGGAGTTAGAAAAGCTAAAGCTAAACTGAAAATTAAAAGAGGAAAAATCAGGAAGGACAAGAAAGTTTCCTCTACATCTATTGGTAGCAAAAGAAAATTAAGGAAAATAATTTAAAAATTTAACTTTTAAGAACACATCCTTACATAAAAAATGTATAAGGTCATTTACAAAAGTAAACAGTGCAACAGTAGTCTTTAATCAAATTTTTTCCCTCCTTCTAATGTTGTAAAATTTCTTTATTTTTCCCTTTGTTCCTTTGGCCTGCTGAACTTATTCCTGATAGAAGAATAATATGCTTAATTGTGCATAAAAATCTTGTTTGAGTTCTCTAAGTACTGCATTTCTCAATTACTCAGCCCTTACTCACTATGAAGTGATAATTAGGCATTAAAAGCTAAGTGGATTACTGTGGAGATCTCTCCTGATATCCATTTATCACTTAATCAGACTTTAATAACATAAATTATGCATTTCTCAGCAGTATTCAGATTCCAATAAATTTTATAACAGTTTGGAATTACTAGATTTTCTTGACCTCACTGCGGCAGGGAAAAGTCATAGAGTTTACTTAAAGGATACAGCCAGATACAGCCAAATAAGAATTTCAGATTTATAGCAAAATAATTCTTAAAGCCTGTTGGGTTGCACTAATATTTATTCATAAGGGTTTCTTGGACAAGACAATTCTATCCTCATGAATAAACATGAAAAAAAAAAATCCAAAATACATGTTGAGTTGAAGATTTTTCCCAGCTTTTTTTTCCTCCTGATTTTGCCTTCCAAGTCTCATTAAGAAAAATAAACCAAACCCCACAATTCCTAGGAGATTGCAACTTCTTCAGCACACTGAGTTGATTTTGGAATTAAAATATCTATTTGTTAGCATGCCTTTTTTCTGGCCACTATTACAGAAAATGGCTTTCTAAAAGTATTAATCATGATAGAATCTCCCCAGAAATGCAGATGCTTTGGGTTACCATTAGAGTCAATAACAACAGAGCAAATGAGAGTCTTGTAAACATAACGTCAGGTTGCCCATAGTTTTCCATGTAATATTACATATTATAATAGTAATAAACAGCAAGAAATATTTAATTTCCTGTTTTTCTATGTTCTCTATTATTTACATATTACTTAAAAATATTTTTAACTCAGTAAGCTTTATAAATTACAGTAAAATATAATCATGGCTGTTAAAAATTTGATAGATGTTATCAGTGGGCTATTTTTAACTGGGCAGTGAAAGATAAAATAAATATTAAAAATCACTAAAAGCATGTTGGTCAACCTCTCTGTAAATACATGAGATTGCACTTGTGGTTCAGCACCTGTTGGCCCAAAATAGAGATTTTTGTCCAAAAAATCACAGCATGTTCCTCTTTGCATTTACAGAAGTCCATAAAAAGCAGTCTTTAGCTCTTGGTATGGCACTCCATTCCAGTATATTAAAAGTGAATGAAATTGGCAGAAAATATTGAAAGAGAGATATAGTAATTTCTTACCAAATTTTATCCTGTTAATTTATGTTCTCCTGATGTCTCTTGCTCGAGATCAAAAGGAAAGATGATTAAAAATTTTAAAACAATTTTGTTATTTGAAGTAAATTTATTTCCTTTTTTTTTGACATATGAAGAATTTCAAATAAAATAGTAACTTCAGACTCAAAATTTTACAGAACATACTGTCTGATTTTTTCTTCTACATTCCTCCCAAACATTTTTCTTCTGTACAGCTCTTCTATGTTTTCTGCTTAAGCCATAAAGGGAAGTAACACTGTTTACAAACAAGTTTGTGGTAAAAACATCAGTAATTTACACTTATTGTATTTTCTGAATTTTCCCTCTTTGAAGTATCTCGAAACTCCTGCACCTTCTTCTAGTTTTCTCATCAGTGAAGATTTTTTTCTCTTTTCTCTATTCTTTATCTTTTGGAAACTTGGAAACTACCCCCACCCCGAACTCCGGCTGACAAAATAGTAAATTTAAAAAAAAAATAAAATAAATCAAGGAAAAAGAAACAAAGAACATCCATAACAAGGAAAGAAAAACCAAGAATGTGTACACAGAATTCATTAAATTGTTTTCAGTACCAAAAAGAATAAAAAGTGAAAGTGTTTTGTTTTTGTCAAAACTACTTGTTTGCCAAGACTAATGGTAAACCTGATGGTCTTCTTTATTGATTCGTATCACATTGCGAGAGATATATTCCTCTTCAGTACATTTTTTTAGAACAGTCCAGTTACAAGTTCAATTATTTCCTTCTGCTTGGCCAAAAAACAGTTTTCAGCTAAATGAGCAAGTTTTTCAGTGAATGACAATAAAGATTACCTGAGATAAATGTGGACTAGCCTTTTTCTAGCCAAAATAGAACTCAGAAAATACATAATGAAAGATGTATATAATAGATGCAAAAATCTTGAGTAGATATCAGAATTGACTCACGCAGCAGGAAAAAGAAGAAAATACAAAGGCATTACCTCAGTTTCAGTTAGTCATTTCCAGGGAAAATTCACTCTCTTCAGCTCTGTATCCCCTTCTGATGCATTCTAAAATTGTTTCAAATGCTGAAAAACTATTTTTGGTTTGACCTTTATTTTTAAACACTGAGATCTATTTTTTATATGTATAAGTGGAGAGAAAAAGAGTCTGAAAACTTACACAAGATCTTTAACCAGTATTCCAGAGATCTTATTTAAATAAAGTTACTCTATCAATTTTACTAGTATGACTTACAGTGTTTCTTTAAGAATGTGATATTAATTCCTAGCCTTTTTAGGACTCTTTTTTTCCTATCTCAGGAGAATTCTGCGAGGTGCAAATTGATACCTGTGGTTCCAATTCATGTGAAAATGGGGGAACGTGTATTGGCTATGAAGATCATTTTAAGTGCACTTGCCCTATAGGTGAGCCATTGGAAATTTATTGTATTTTCTAACAGAACAAATAAAATGTCATCCAAATATTTATGTTAAGAAATAGCGACATAAAAATAGCAATGTATCTCAACAAATGCAGTGAACATTTTTATGAAGAAACCCACTTTTTCTCTTTGTTCAGGAAATAAAACTGCCAAATAACTCTAGTAGAATGGTGTTAACTGCTAACACCCTGAACAGACATAATGTCAATATTCTGAATGAACTGTGATTAAACATTCTCTTTGTGGTGCAGGTTTTGAAGGTGAAAGATGTGAACTCGATATTGATGCCTGCCTATTCAACAATATTAGCTGTGCCCCAGGAGCACTGTGCATGGATAAATCTCATGGATTTAATTACACATGTTTATCACCATGTATTGGAAACACAGAGGTAGGATAATGCAATATATTCCCCCCCAGCATTTGTTTGGGAAATCAAACAACTTACTCCGATAGCAGTGAGCTGATGAAGCTTCATTTCCCGTGGGTTTCCTAAACATAGTACTCATTGTTGATATGTTCTCATGCTAAAATTCCTTTTTCCTGTGTAACATATGCATGTAAAAGTGCATGATGTGACCAGTCTGGTCATTGTCCAAAAAACCATGTTATGCCTGAGCTCTGCCTTTCTTGTTCTTTATAGGTTTACTCACTGATGTCTTCTTCTGTCTCCTACTTGCTGCTATATTATGAAATTTGAAGAACTTTAGGCAAAATCTCTTTGCAAACTTTGATGTGTTTAAAAGTTACCAGACAGAAGGCTGATGGTACCAGCAATTCACAGAAAGAATGACAAAAGTTTCATTTCCATTACAAACAAAAATTAAAACCATATTCAACAACAAAAAAGCATGACTATTTACACTTCAATGGGAGATTAAAATGCAGCTAGAAAAAAATCTAAATTCTCCTTGCAAGTTACACTTCAATGTTCATAGCATATGGAAATGAGTATTACTTTTGCACTTTCAAAGTTTTCTAGAACAAATGTATTTTTGTTTCCTTCTCACTTCCCTTTAGTGACATTTTCAATTAAATTTGGGTAGGATTCATTCATATCAGGGTGGACTATGAGTTTTTGGTATGGGTTAAACTAAAATAGTGTTGCACTTCTTTATTATGATAGTTATTTTAAAAGCTCTGTATATAATGCTATCTAGCCTTCCAAACAGCCACACAAACTTGATAATGAGTGTTTTAAAGGCATTATCAATTCTCTTATTGAAATATATGCACCATAAAAATATACTATGCATAGTAGGCAATATGTTTACAAAGACCAAACAATATTTATGTCACCTTGAAGTCCATGAGTAGACACTTATCAGTGAATATGAAATATAGCGCTGAAATACTCACTGGCTCAAAGGTTTATACTTTAATTGTTCAGCATCTGGTAAATTTAAACATTTTTATGATTTAAAGTGTCATACTGAGTGCAAATATATTGTACATGGCATAGCACCATAATGGTGCAATAATCATTATGGCTAGTTAGTATGGGAAGTGATGGTGTGCCAAGGGTGCTGATGGGAGCTGGTAAAACATTTTACTGTAATATTTGCTTAAAATCCCTCAGACATATTTAATTTACTCATACAAACATTTCATAGACTATCATAAATGTCATGTTGGAAAAAAAGTAATTTTATATACCTATATCAATATACACTCACTGTATTAGATGCTTGATTTGGGCCTAATGTGAATAATTAGTTGATTTTCTAATGGGAAAAGGAATAGAAAATAAAATTATGGAATTATATACTTGAGTTTTACCTGTTTTCTTAGCTTACAGATTATTAAAATGATATCATTTCCTTATTGGAAAAAATAAAGGCCGTATTCAAACAAATATTTTAATACTTTTCTGAAATTGTGAAAGCAATCATTCAAAATTAAAGATTAATATTAGTCAATAAATTGCATTATTCAGCATTTAACTCTTAATTTATTTGTTGTGGCTGGAAAATAAGCACATATTTTTACATCCTTTCATTTCTTTTACATTTCCAACAGTACCTCAGTTATGTTGAACTGCTTTACCTCTGTGTATTCAGCAAAATAGGTTGAAAAGAATGCTACCATTTGTGATATTTTCTTAGTGAACAAAAAATAAATATAAATTAATTTGGGCTCTTTTATCTCTGTATAAATATATAATGATATTAATGCATTGGGCGTTGTTTTTTTCTTTCCCAGCACAACAATTAATACACTATGGTTGTTTTTAATGTCATTTTTATTTTTTTCAAACAAATATTAAAAAAAAAGAAGAGATGAACAGATGAAGACAGGGATATCTTCCTTTAAACTTCAAAATCTAATCTTAACTTTGTAATTAGGGTAATACCTGCTTGCTCTGGACCAAGAATTATGAAGGACCTCTAAATAAACCAAAATTTTGTCATCTTTAAATTAGTGACTTCCAACAGGACCAAATTTAGTCACTTTGTGTTATAACACTTTTTCTTCTATAATGTACTCAGGTAGACATGAAAAGGAATAAAGAAGATATCTCTTTTCCTATTTGAATACTCAATGTATGCTACAAATTCTAATATTTTTATTAACAGGAGCTCATAGAGAATTGATAAGACCACTCATAATAACAAATAATTGTAGTGTAACATGATAGGCCTAGGTAACAGAATCACAGAACCACAGAGCAGCCCAGGTTGGAAGTGATCTCCTAAGACCATCTAGCCCAACCTTTCATGGAAAAGCAAGCCTAGGTTAGATTATAAATCATATTTTGAAAAGCTCCAGTGATGGAGGTACCACATCCCTGAATAGTTTACATACTTTGAAAGTACACCTTTGACCCAAACAACCGCAAATGAGGAGGCATTCTAAGACATTCTGGGCCCCTCACTTCAAGAAAGATATTGAGGTGTTGGAATGTGTCCAGAAAAAGACAACGGAGCTGGTGAGGGGTCTGGAAAGTAAGGCTTATGAGGGGCGGCTGAGGGAGGTGGGCTTGTTTAGGTTGGAGAAAAAGATTCTCAGGGGAGACCTCACTCTCTACAACCCCCTGAAAGGAGGGTGTAGCCAGGTGGGGATCAGCCTCTTCTCCCAGGCAGCCAGTGACAGGATAAGAGGACATAGCCCCAAGCTGTGCCAGGGGAGGTTAAGTTTGGGTATCAGGAAGAATTTCTTCACAGAAAGGGTTGTTAAACTTTGGAATAGATCACCCAGGTAGGTGGTGGAGCCACCGTCCCTGGAGGCATTCAAAAACAACTGGATGTGAGAAAGTGCTAGAGTTTAGCTGACGTGGTGGTGTTTGACCAAGGGTTGGACTCAATAGTTTTGGAAGTCTTTTCCAGCCTTAATTATTCTATGATTCTGTGTGTGATTACTTTTTGTGGCCACAGCTACATCTCACTTAAGAATTTTATTGCTTCCCTTAAATCACTTCTTCTTTAAAATTGTGTCAGCAAGCATAAAGTCACTGTTTCCTTTGGCACTTACTACAAAAAATTTGAAAGTGTAACCATAAACTATGGGAACTGCAAGATGTTGACCAATGTTTTTTAAAAGGAAGCATCGGAATGAAAATGTACTTTTCAATTATTTTTCATTCTCTTTTCAGTTTTAAGATGTAAACAGACACACTTAGCAGATTTCAACTTGGTTTGTCAAGAATAATTCCCATATGAGTTAGGAATTAAACCACATCTGAAAGTTCCTTTCAGTGTCTATCTACAGCTTTATTATACTGAAGTTTATTGAACTCCACTTGCATATTTTACTTGGAAGTTTTCTCTTTTTATGAGCCAAAGATCCCATGTTACCCCACTGCACTTGCAGTCAAGACCATAGTTCCAACCTTTTCAATGGAAATAGCTGTATGTTCAATATATATTTAGTGTTTAGAGGAGCTGCCACTTTCATGTCTGTTCTGGTCCTTACGTGCTGTGCAGCTTTACAAAGTTTCCTCATCTGTAATAGTAAGGCAATTTCTGTTTTCAATATTTTTAAGACAAAGATTTTATCTACTTGGTTAGTGTACCACTAGTCTAGAAAAGAACATAGGGCAGATTAACTAAAATTACACTTCTGGAAAAATTTGAATACTCAGGTACAATTGACTTTGCGGTAAAAAACCTGAAGACTATAGTAAAATTACATGGTTGGGGAAAAATACACATATGTGTGTGTGTGGTTTTATACACGTAAAACACAGTTTCATTCAAACTGCAGAGAATTACAGGAAACATAAGATAAAAGAGGGGTTGGGAAATAATGACTGCCATCTTATCTTGAGCATTTGACAACACAGGATACTCAGAGAAGAGAGAGACATATAGTAGGGTTATACCCCTCAATTCCTGAAAAGGGAAGATAGGAGAAGAATAAAATCCTCTAAGGACTAATTATATTCCCTAGCTGAAATAAAATCTCCTGGCTGATATTGGAAGAAAGTGATGCTTACATTTTATCAAGACTACATAAAAAGGCATATTTATGTTGAAGTACTTGCCATAGACAGAAGTATGATGGTCAGACTGATGAGAATAGACCTGTTTATGGTCTACTGAAACACAAGATTTGTATTTAAATACATTCCATACCTTTCATTTCAATTTAAATCTGCTTTAGATTGCACTAACATCTTAAAGGGTAGCACCTTTCTTCACAGTACAAAGTATCAAAATGACATAAGAATTTAATGAACATAATCTTGTGGCAATATTGAAATATTTGTCTTAATTGCCTAAGGTTTTCTGGATGGTTTTCTTGAGTATAAGCTTATTTGAGCTATTTGAGCTTTGAGAAAATAGTAAGCATCAGGAGAAAAGCTAGCAAAAACATATGAATACAAAAGTAAGGAAACACATAAAAGTAATAAAAAAAGAAGATAACAATTCCCAAACCAGACACATAGAAGAGGGTTTTTTGCATTTATGTTGAACTGCGTTTTTCTTCAAGATGTTGTCATACTGAATAAGTATCCCAAGGTAAGTCTAAAATTCAGTACAGAGAGCATAACAAAAATTTCTTCATTTTAAGGTCAATTTAAAACTTAATCAAAGACAAATGAATATTAGAATATTTCTGCCAAGGACTGTTATTATTATAAATCTTAATGACATTAATAAGAGATTCAGACTCAATCAAACTGAAGTACTAGTGCATTAACTCATCTTCTAGACACCATTTTCTTTAAAAACCAATTGATTAGAAGGAGGGGTCTTAATTGCTTTGAAATGAATATGTAGTTATCTGTCTTCATACTGGCAAAATTTTCATGGAAACGAAAATGGAACCTAAAAGTAAAATGAGGAAAGGAGCATTAATTCAGACTTATAACTTTCTGTAGTTTTGAGGAATACAGGAAATACTGGTTTAATAAGTAATATTAGCAATTAAAAACAAAAAGGAAAAAAGCTGTTCCAGTCTAAATTTACCTATTTTTCAATATCTGCAAATTGAAAATAAAGAAGCTTCTGATTTTCCCACAGCATAGATGTAATTTGTAAACATATAAAGAGTCAAAGATAGGTTGAATCACTATTATACTTAAAATGAAAAAAAAAAATCTTTTTTTTCCTGATAACCACATATGAAGCTAAATTATACAGCATAGGAGCAGTTTCTCTACTTTTTCAGTGGAAAAATATCAGTCTAGTTCACTATTGTCCCTCCTAAAACAAGCACATTTTAAGGGAAGTTGTGAAAATGTTACTGTTAAATTAAAACATAAATGCCTTTTACTGACTAAACAATAAATTGATATATTGGTTTAATAACATTCAGTATTTTAGGTGCTTGAAGATGTATCTTTTTTACTATTGCAACATAAAAAGATTAAATAACCATATTTATTAGCAATGGCTTCTTCCATTAAACTCTTGGGGAAAAAAATCCAACATGTAAAGAAAAAGCTCTTTAAGTATGTGGTGGGATGACTCAGGCTAGATGCCAAGTGGCCATTGAAGCCACTCTGTCAGTGCCCTCTGCAACTGGACAGGGGAGAGAAAACATATTATGAGTTGAGATAAGGGCAGGGAGAGATCACTTAACGATTACCATCACAGGCAAAACAGATTTCACTTAGGGAAATTAGTTGAATTTATTACTAATAAAATCAGAGCAGGATAATTAGAAGTAAAACAAATCTTAAAAGCACCTTCCTCTCTTCCCTCGCTCCTTCTCAGGTTTAATTTTATTCCAAATTTTCTACCTCCTGTTCCCTACAGTGGTGCCGGGATATGAGGAATGGTCAGTTCATCACATGTTGTTTTTGCCACTGCTTCCTCCTCAGGGAGAGGAGTCCTTCCCCTGCTCCATAGTAGGTCCCTTCCCATAGGAGGTAGTCCTCCACAAACTTTTCCAGTGTGAGTCCTTCCCAAGGGCTACAGTTCTTCCTGAACTATTACAGCATGGGTCTCTTCCACAGGCTGCAGCCCTTCAAGGACAGGCTGCTCCAGCATGGGTCTCCCACAGGTTCACAGTCTCCTCTCAGGCATCCACCTGCTCTGGTGTGGGTCTCCTCCATGGGCTGCAGGTGGATCTCTGCATCCCCATGGTCCTCCATGGGCTGCAGGGGCACAGCTGCCTCACCATGGGCTGCACCACGGGCTGTAGGGGAATCTCACTTCTGGGACCTGGAGCACCTCCTGCCCCTCCTTCTGCACTGACCTTGGAGTCTGCAGCACTGTTCCCCTCACATATTCTCACTCAGCTCTTCTCTGGCTGCAATTACTTCTGTGAAATAAGCTTTTTCCTTCTTCTTAACTATGTTACCCCAGAGGCTCTACCACCGTCACTGATGGGCTTGAACTTGGCTGGCTGTGTGTCCATCCTGGAGCTGGCTGGCATCTGTCAGACATGGAGAAGCTTCTGGCAGCTTCTCAGAGGAACCACCTCTGTAGCACCCCCCACTACCAGAACCTGACGATGCAAACCCAATACAATGTATTTGTATTTCTCATCTTCAGGTATGTGCAAATGGAGGTAGTTGCTTTTACGATGAAGAAAATCAGAGATCTCACTGTGTTTGTGCTCTGGGATGGACTGGAAACACATGCCTTGAGAATATTAATGACTGTGAGATAAACCGGTGCCAACATGGAGCCACATGTGAAGATGGAATTAATAAGTACAGGTACTAACATGTTCCTTTCTATACAAGCCTTCATAAAGTATTTCATGCCATGTGAAGATATTTTTCCTTTCAGAAAGAATTACAAAGGATGTTGTTAATGAAGCAATATAATTTACATATTATAAAATGCCATGGAATACTAATTTTCAATAGGGATGTGCATTCAGTAAAACTGTGTAGTCTGAAGTGTTGCACAGGAAGGAATCACAAATAATCACAAATATTCCTCTTTGCTGGTCAATGAAGTTAAACCAGCTATGCAAAATCTCACATAAACAAATAATCTATTTTATTAAATGGAAAACACTTTATGAGCCCAGAATGCGTCATAGAGTGTCTTATTAAAATTTGAATGATAATGTATTATCATTTCAGTTATTGACAAAACCATGACGTATGTGTTCTCCTTCGTGAGCTGTAACATGCTGTAGATATCTGAAAATGAGATTTTATAAAATATTGTGAAAAAATAAATGGGAAAAGTTTTCTTCAATATGCAGAGTTCAGCTGTTCTTATCAGACTTGAATTATTTATTTTTCCTCTACAAAATCCAAAATAAGTAAAACTTCTCCATAATGTCTGTGGACGTATTTTGAAAGACATTATTCTATCCTGTGACATGCCCTACTTAGAAGCACTATAATTAGTATGCTTTAGTGTTTCTATTTAGAAAAAGATTGCAATCATGTACAAAATTAAAATAGAAGCAATTGAAGATTTCTTCCACTTCACCTCTATTTTTAAAGTATCCTCTGTAAAAATAACTGAAAAAACCAAATAAGCACACAAATGGAGATAAGTGATTGATTCTCAGTACACCAGAGTTATAGGAATTTTTGTCAAAGAAAGTAACAAAGTAAACGTCCTTACAAAGTAAACATCCTTCCTTTTTACCAGCTTGCAATCGACTCTTGTATCAAATTACTGGACCACATTTTGGCACTTTTTTTGACTGATAAATCTGTGTCTTTCCTTCCTTTATCAGGAAAATAATTCTGATAGAAGTACAAAGCCATGTTTATGTTACAAAATCCATTAGCATTTACTGAGAAATTAGTAGTTCTGAAGACAACTGGTAATAAAGAACTTCTGATTTTAACTTGCTAATCCAGACTCAGTTTACTGACAGAAAGCACTTAATTCTTACTTTTTCAGTACTTGAAAGACAAATTAAATTGACAGATCAGTCTGTTTATCTAAGGAACAGGAAAACATACCATTAAGATCTGAATCCCAGATGGTCAGTTTTGTTAGCAGAGAACTTGACCCCAAAAGAACACAACTGGTTATTTTGTCTAGTCAAAGGGTAGCATGTTTACTGTATAATACCTGCCTGTTGAAAGAGCATGGTTGTTTCTCAATGACAGTGAAGCATTTTTTAAAATAAATAAACTCTGCCTGCCTTAAAAATAATGAAGTTTCCCAATAATGAAGTTTTTTATTGTTAGCAAGTGAAACAAAAATAATTTCCCCTTTCCAATACATGATTAAAACCAAAAGAATACAAGAGGCAATGCTGAATGTAAGTGCACCTAAGTCTAGTGCACATGTCTAAAGACTTGTAATTTGCATTTCTATCCTAAAATGGGTATCATTTTTTATTGATATTATAAAATATTATCATATTTTTATCAAGAGCTGTATTTGATGCAAAGTAGCTTCAGGAAGACATAAGAAAACTGTCAGCAGAGTACATGGAGAATCAGATGTGTAAGTGCCATTAAGAACCCTACAGAGATCCATTTTTAAGACTATTACAATCATTCAAAACCTCACTTAATAAGTGCAGAAGATAAAGGTATGCCAAAATTTTTTATATTAGTTTTTTATTTATGTAAAATTATTTTAAAACTGTAGATTTTTCTCCTAGTTAAGAAATATTAAATTCTAAATTATTGAACTTTGGTCATAATGTATTTTTCTCACGGTAGCTTGTTATAGTAATGCTAACACAAGGAAACCGTAGAAAATATCCAGCTTTGATTCAAGAACATCCCCCTCTTTTAAGATCTCACATTTTGCAAGCAATCATTTTTTTCCAGATAAGAAATAAGCCCTCAACTGAATGAAATGTTGCTAACTTTCTGTCTCCTTGCCATGGCTTGTTCTTTTTGTCCTCCTATTTTGAAATTACTGTTCCAGACTGTAGTGTCACATAGATGTATCTTTATATATATGCAGAGAATTTCCTTTGAGTTCAGGATGGGGAATTGCTCTCTGTGAAGGAGGGGAGTTTTAGACTTTTATGTAGTGTAATTCTCAGCAAGGCCGTATACTAAGAGCCTCAGAATTACAGTAAGATGTCTTAGGAGTTTTACTCCTTTGGTTTAGTGAACCTTCTCTTACAACTAAAGTGGCCCAAATCACACTGACACAAAACCTGTAATTATTTCAAATTAATTGTTGCACTTCCAGCTGAGTCTGTGCTGTTTGAGATATCATAAAGTAAGTCAATCAGCCTGTATTCAAAATGGTAACTCCAAAGAATTACTGCTCCTGCCATGGTGTAGCTGTCAATATGAATCTGGCAGATAACCATGCAATAGACTTAATCGAATCCACAGGCCAAAAGAATCTCTTGACCTTTGGTTATATATATTTGAGAGAAAAAAAGACAGATAAGATTCATTACCTCAGTAAATAAGCAGTGTTTCTACATAAAAAAAAAAAAAAAAACCAAAACAATATTTCCCTTCTAAAAAACCTGTATTGCTTGACTATATTCTGTAGAGGAGAAGAGAGAGATCTGGTTTAATATGGCTCAGTGAGAAGCATTCAAAGAATAATTAAAGTGAAAGAGATCCTCAAGGAGTATAACCTCCTGTTTTGAAATCCAAGGGGCAATTTATTACTTTGTTTTCTTCACCCTTGTAAATTCTTTTCTTGTCAACATTACATTTTGGACAACCAAGACCCTAACTGAAATAAGTTAATAAAAATTGATATTTACTATAGTCTATTCAGTGGAAAGGAGCAACAGAGTGAAAAGACACAATTTAAAACTTGGTGTAGTTTCCCTTACCTGTCCCATTTCCCATTTCTTCAGTCCAGTCTGCTGAGATGAAGTCGTACACTTATCACAACCCCAGGAAAACCCCTTAAGAAGGACTGAGAACTGTTAGATTAAAACTTTTGAAGAAGCTGTATTGTAGGATTTACCACTGTTTAAAAGGTCATGATGAACTAATATATTTTAAAAATGTATTTTCGTTAATAGCTATAGCTCTGATGTCAGCATTTCATTAGTTTTTATGCAGGAAAATGTCTCATTAAGAAATTAGGTTTGGTGTATGGTAAAACTTGAATTGCCAACACATTCTTCAGTATTCAGTATACAAATTTCAGTGCATACAATTTAATAATGAATTAATCTCAGTATGAAAGAGAGTAAAATGCTTTTAAATATGAAACACTTCTTTGCATGATGCCAGCAAGGCTGTGAAAAATAAACATAATTTAGATAATTTCTGAGTATCACAGAATTTAAAGCTTCTATTATTTTATTCATCCTTGACATTTTCCATTTTCTTACAGCTGGGTAAATTGAGCTGTTTGATTATATTATTTTTTTATATCTAATTTTCTTTTTTCAAGTTTATTCATACTGTACTATATATGCAATCTGACTACAGGATCTAGTTGACAGTGCCATATAAAGTTAGTACTGTGATATAACAGTTTTCTGCAGCAATAATAGGCTTCTTCCACTAAAGAAAGAGGAGAAATACTTTTCCTCACTTTTCTACAACTCCAGAAGATAGGTGAATATATGTCACAATTTCTTTGGGAATACCTCTGCAATAAATTATACAAAAGCTTTTCTGCAGAGAATAGAGATGCATATAAAAAGTCAAAGTGAAACTAACCTTTTAGACCACTTATGAATGTGTGTACAGTTCACATTTCAATGGGAAAAAGAGATAACTAATACTGAATAAATGCAGCTAATATGCTTGGACTAATACTAATAAACATATATATAAATAAGAATGATAAATATTAAGAGAACAGAGTAGAGGGATTCTGGGAAGTCTTTGCTAATGCCAGGTTTCAGTGCTCCTATACGCCTCTTGTATCAATATAGAAAATAGCTGGGTCATCTCCTAGCACAGGTTAACATAGAAACATCTTCAGTCTGGTCTTTGGCTTTTCGCAGTCATTTTAAAGATTCATTTGATGTACACAGTTATTTACTCAACACCACCAGTCACATTACACCTTTAGTGCAGGCAGTCTGTGGTGAAAACTAGAGAGCTGCACTTCCTGGGCTAACCAGCACCAACTGACCTACCCACACATCTGCTGTTGGAGACCTTTAGTGATAAAAAGTTGGTAGCAACATATTGCACCTATGCCAGAACCATACACATTTTAGCAAGACATTCCTTCTTAGACTAAATTCCATGCCTGTCTTTGCATCTCCATTTAACATTCATTTCACAGGCACATCAAGTTACTGTGGAGCATTAACTAGCTTTAGGCTCTGGAGTCATAACATACAATTATCTGCACGATATGTGTGGGAGCGCAGTAATCCTCAAATGACTTGTGTTTGCTACTCACTACTAAAATCCATGTTTGTAGCAAAAGCCCTGAGGTATTTTTTTTCTCTCCAAGTATCTGTTACCCTCAAAATCTTGCTATGGATGAAAGAGGACGTATATGAAGCTAAGAAAGTATTGTTATTCCCATTAATGTTAATACAAAACTTTTTTCATATGCTGTTCTCTGGTGCCATGCTTCTGCTTTCGATGTTCCCCCAGTTTGTGAGGTTGACATTCTAGTCCTCCTTAAGAAAGAGGCTGGGGAGATGTCATTACCATCTTCTGGCCTCTGCTGGGAGATCTGTCACACACACACGAGATGGGCCACCCCCAGAGCTGAAGCTGGAGCAGGAGAGGCAGCAGATACTGATTCCACCACAGGGAGTGACACCCTGACAGGCCATGGAGGGGCTGAGCCCCTGTGCTGACATGCCAGTGCACAGCCGGGCCGTCCCTCTGGTAAGGGCAAAATACATGTTTCCTGAGCTAGAAATACACTTATAAATGGAAATTCTGGTATTGTATATATCTGTATAATTTTTTAAAATTTATTTATTGTAGAGAAACATTTTAGCTTTGAAACAAATGAAGACTGAAAATCAATTCAGGCCTCAAAGCTTTTGATATCATGCTCATTATTTTAGTATTGCTGAAGATAATAAGAAATTGAATTATAATAAAAACATAATAATAATACAGCACTTAATTACACTATTGTAGGAGATGACCCGTGCTAAATTAAAAGACATTATAATTTCACCAGGAAAAACAAAGCACATTTCCTTCTTACTTGTTTCCGATTTCTTCAGACACCAAAGCATTGAAAAATAACCTATTCATGTCATCATTGCTTGTAGTATGCAATCAGAAGTATGAAACTGAAACTAGATTCTACACCACATCTGTTTCTGTGCAGTTCTTCTGTGGTCTCTGAAGATAAGCTATACAACTAGAAATAGTCAGAAAATGACAGAAAATTCTTCATCCTCCCTTTCTTGTTAAGGAGAGCTCTAAGTTAAATTTTCTATTCAATGTTAATGATAATAGCCACATTTTCAAAGAATGATTGAATAGTTGCATTTTTACAATGCACACTCCAATTGTTACTGTAAAAAAAAGTTAAGGAAATAAAGTGATTACCTGCACCAGAAAGATTAATATGACTGGTTATTTACCTTATTATTATAGGTGGATTCAGAAAATGTGCAACTAAAGGTAACTAAAAGCGCACCTGCTTCTAATGTTTATGCATAATGAAATTTTATGCAAGTCAAATTTATATTTAGCTATAAATGTCTAACACCACCTGCAGCCAAGCCCAACACAGTCACTCACTCACTCACTCCTGCACCAGCAACATAGGGAAGAGAATTGGAAGAGTAAAAGGTAGAAAACTCATGGATTGAGATAAAGACAATTTAATAGGAAATACAAAAGCCACACACACCAGCAAAGCAAAACAAGGAATTAATTCAGTGTTTCCCAGGGGCAGGCAGGTGTTCAGCCCTCCCCAGGAGAGCAGGGCCCCATCACACATAAAGTGACTTGCCACCACTCAAAATGACCCCCTTTCTCCCTCTTCCCCTTCAGTTTATATACTGAATATGATGTCATGTGATATGGGACATCACTTTGGTCAGTTTGGGTCACCTGTCTGGACTGTGTCTCCTCCTAACCTCCCATGCACCCCCAACTTCCTTGCCAGTGTGGCAGTGTGAAAAGCAGAAAAGGTGTTGGCTCTGTGTAAGCCCTGCTCAGCAAGAACAAAAACATCTCCATATTATCAACCTTGTTTCCAGCACAAATCCAAAACAGTACATTAAAACCAAAAGAATACAAGTACTAGTTGCTGTGAAGATTAACTCTACTCCATCCAAAACCAGCATAGTAAAGTAACTGTATGAGATTATTTTTGTGTACTCCATTCCTTTAAAAAATGAGAAACAGAATCAGCTGAAGCTCTCAAGAGGAGGCAAAAATTTCTCATTTGCTAAGAAGTGACTGAGGCTGGAAGAGAGAATACAGCAGCTATATCTACTTGACTGCAGTAGCAATGGATCTGTAAAGCAAAAGTGGTGGTGATGAAGAACTCACAACCACACTATATGAGATATGGAGGGCTTACTTCAAGCAAGCTCTATTTTGGTCCATGGACTAAAAGCCCATTAGCAGTTGGTGTCCATTAGCTGTACTTCAAGGCACACAGCTCCTGATTTAGGAGGCAGGCATAGTAAGCAAGGACAGAAGCAAAGAGCCACATGAGCATTCACTTCTGTTAAAAATAAAGGGGAAAATACTCTTTCTGCCAGATGGATCAGTAGAGAAAATTACTATAGTCAAGGCTTTCTTAGCTTGTTTGTTCTTTCCATCTTCTGGATAGCATCTCTATGGATCAAGAACATGTAAGGTTATTGTCAAATTATCTCCTGTGTCAGGAGACCTCTGGACATGATAAGGAGAGGATCAATCAAAGAATATATTACCAAGTACAGGGGATTTTCTAATTTTCCTGAGATGTGGGTCAACTATGAGATAATCCAGATTTTTTTTTCATTCACAGAGCAAAAGAAAACAAAAAGGCAGAAAGGGTAACATGAAAAAGTGATCTCCAGTCTTATACAATTTAGATGTTTGCCTACATTTTGGAAAAAAAGTATTTTGAACAATTTCTATAAAATACGCTGAACAATATCTATAGAATTCTATAGATTCCTTTTTTATTAGTAATATAGAAATTGTAACTTTTGTTGCTAATGATAAAGCACTTTTATACCGATTTTATATCCAAAGAGGGTGTAATATTGTTTCTTCCTAGAGATATTGTAGCAAGTAACCATTTTTACAGAAAAACCCCTTAAAATGCATAGTAATCATATTTCTAAGAGTTTTCTCTTCCAATATTTTCATTTGAAGCTTAATATTAATATAGGTCCTAGTTTGTCCTATGTAAATAGATAAGATTTTTATTTATTGCTAGCAGTGCATGTGAAATGAAGTTACTTAGTGACTAATTAAAGGTAAAGAAAGAAGATTGAAAAAAAATTGTGATTCATTTGTGGGTAATTCAAAGGGAGAGTATTGTTAACATTATTAGTGATTATTGACCTGTATATTCCAGACTAGCGAATTTGTTGGATTTTTCCCCTCTCCTCTCCTTTCCTCTCCTTTCAATAACAGGTGCATATGTCCCCTTGGTTACACTGGCGTGTTTTGTGAACTTGATATAGACAACTGTATTGGAAACCAGTGCTCTCAGTATGGATTCTGCCAGGACCACTTGCATAATTACAGCTGCTACTGTGTGCCTGGATATGAAGGACCCTTCTGTGAAGTTGAAATTAATGAATGCTCAAGTTCACCTTGCAAAAATGGAGCTACTTGTATGGATTTAAGTGGCTACTTTTCTTGTCATTGTACTGCTGGGTTCAAAGGTAAGTTTTGTTCTTTTGAAGTGCCTTGTATTACAGATGTAGCTGTCCCACTCTATGTAAGCAATGTTCATGTGACTGCTTAATCACGATTATACATAAATATAAATATGCATACGTTTGTTTTTGTATGATTCAAATGAGTTTTAACTGAATTAGTATTGAAATTCTTAGGTTGTGCCTCCTAACTTTTTGCCATCTGACCTTCGCTCCACTAAATGTACAGTTCCGAGCATTAGCTTTGATTCTGTTGGCAAAAAAATTGATGAAGTTCCAAACCACAATTTTTATTGTATTATTTTCATTTCACAGTTATGCAGCCTTAGCTGTTATGGCTTCACTGATACACAGGCTGATAAGAACAATGTTTTGGTACAGAACAGGAAAATCTAAGTTTGAGGAGGAATGAGACCAGCAGTATCATCTCTCTGCATGTATAGAATATAATCAGCTATGTTTGAGTGAGTTGTTCAGGCTCCCCTTCTATACACTAGAGGCAGAGCATGTCTGTCCTAGACATCCTTTCTAGGAAGAGATGGGTTGTAGATTTCTGCATTGCATTAGATAAATCCTGCGCAACCTGACACCATGATTTCTTTTTGTAATAATTTCTGTTTTGTGTGAATAATGCTAATAATTCAAACTACATGTGGGAGAAAAAAAAATAATTTTGAATCCAGCAATACCAAAGTGTGCATTTCCAGCCTTTAGTCTATATCATCAAGAACAAGCAATTAATGCTCCAGATGGTTCTCTATTGACAATCTGGGATATCATTAACAAAGGCAAAAATAAATAGCATAGTATGCACAGTGTCATTTTTACTAACTAAACATTAACTTACAGCTTCTTCTTCCAAGCTGCTGAGGACTTTTGCTCCATTCCAGAGAGTGTGTGTAGTACTAGATTTTTAAGTCCCAGTTAAACCACTGGGATAGATAACACATTTATTTGTATCCTTCTGGGTTACTGCCAAAGTGCTGAGTTACTAAGTAATTAGAACTTCACTGCCATTTTTTCATTATACATTCTGGCTAGCTACACGTACTTCTAACATTTAAGCACTAACATTTTTCATTTCAAATATGTTTGTATTCATTTACGTATTTCATTTACATACATTCATTTACACATTTATGAATGTGATATACACTTGCAGATTTGTTGTCCTCAATTTTAGTTGAGTATATAATCTCTTGGTCATTCGCTTACACATTTAATAAAAGATGTTACTTCCTGTTCATGCTCATTTATTAATAAATGTGCAACAAAATGGAGGATTGTCCCTGAAGTGACCTAAATTCCATTATGATAGCAGAACTGTATGTCTGAATAGAAGTGAATAAAACAATACTTGGCTTACCTGTGCAAAATCTGACACAATGCATTTCCATCTTGCTGCCTAAAGTTCAAGCCTTATTTTGTACTTTGCTGGACTTCATGGGGAACTTCAACCACCCCAATATCTTCTACAGGGACAATACTGTGGGGTATAAGATCTGCTTGGAACAGTCTCATGGGATAAAACCCTTGAGGGAAGGGCCTAAGAAAATCTATCACCACTTCCAAGCTCAAGAGCTATTTGTCTCAAAGAGCAGTCAGAAAATAGGAGGCCTGTATAGATGATCGAGGAACTCCTGACCAAATTCAAACAAAAAAAAAGATATTGACACAGGGTGGAAGCAAGGACAGGTAACCCGGCAGGAAATAGAGAGACACTCTCTGAGCATGTAGCAATAAGTTTAGGAAGGTCAAAAGGTCAAGTGCAGTTGAATATGACAAGAGATGTGAAAGACACCAAAAAGGGTTTCTGTGAGTATGTAGGTGACAAAGGGAAGAGAAAGGAAAATCTTGTCCCATTCTTAATGAGACTGGACATGAAAAAGTTTGAGGTAGTGAATATTGCCTTTGCCTCAGTCTGAACTGGTAAGACTGTCCTTCAAAAATCCACAATCCTGGAGACCAGAGAAAAAGTCTGAAGGAAGTCAGACCCACCCTTGATGGATGAGATTCACGTCAGGAAATACTTATAAGGGCAAGCCGGATATATGAATGCTCATGGGCCCTGTTGGGATGCACCCACAAATCATAGCATCATAAAATTTTATTGTCATTAAAGCTGAAAAAAACCTCTAAGATCATTCTGTCCAAATGTTAAGATAGCACCACCATGTTCACAGCTCAACCAAACCCCCATGTGGCCCATCCACTTACCTTATGAACAGTTCCAGGGGTGGCAATATCACCACTTCCTTGGGCAACATATTCCAATGCACAACCACCCTTTTAGTGAACATTTTTTTCCTAATATCTATTCTAAACCTCCCCTGGCACAACTTGAAGCCATGTCCTCTCATCCTGTCACTTGTAACTTGGTAAAAGAGACTGACCCACACCTTGCTACAATCTCCTTTCAAGTAGTTGAAGAGGGTAATAAGGTTCTCCCTCATTCTTCTTTTCTCCAGCTAAACAACCCCAACTCCCTCAGCTGCTCCTCATATGACTTGTGCTCCAGACCCTTCACCAGTTTTGTTGCCTGTCTTTGGATATGTAATATGGTGAGAGCTGGCAGATGTCATTGCAAAGCCACTGTCATTTAGCATTAATAGATCATGTTGATTACCACAAGCACCCAAAGAATGGAGGAAACAAATGTGACTTTTCAAGAAGGGCAAAAATGAAGTCCTGGAAAACTTCAAGCAGCTCACTGTTGCCTTGATCCTTATTAAGGTAATGGAGCAGCTAATCCTGGAAATCATAAATAACAAGAAAATTGTCTGGAGTGATCAGCATGGTTTCAGCAAGGGTTAGTCATACTTGACCAACCTGATAAACTTCTAAAGTGAAATGACTGGCTTGTAGATGAGGGAGAGCAGTGTGTATTGTCTACCTTGACATTAGCAAAGCTTTCTGCATGATCTTCCACAAGATCCTCATGAAAAAGCTGATGAAGTATAGGCTGGATGAGTAGACAGTGAGGTGAAGTGAGAACTGGATGAGTGGCCAAGCCCAGAGGAAGATGATGTGTGTCATGGAGTCAACCTTTCCATGAGTAACCAGTGGTGTACTCCAGGAGTCAATAGTGGATCCAGTCCTTTTTAACTTCTTCATTAGTGATCTGACTGATGGGGCAAAATGCACCCTCTGAAAGTTTGCAGAAGACACAACAGTGGGAGGAGTGGCTGATACACCACAGGGTTGTGCTGCCATCCAGAGGGACAGGCTTGAGAAATGGGCTGACATGAGCATCATGAAGTTCAACAGGGGGAAGTGCCAAATCCTGCTCCTGGGGAGGAATAACTCTGTCCACCAGTGGATGCCATAGGCTGATCAGCTGGTATGCAGCTTTGCAGAGGAGAACCTGGGGGTATTGGTGGACATCAGGTTGAATGTGAAACAGCAGTGTGCCCTTGTTCATAGAAGGCACATGCCTGGGCTGCATTATGAGGTGTTTGGTCAGCAGGTCGAGGAAAGTGATGCTTTCCCTGTACTCAGCACTGGTACTGAGGCTACACCTGTAAGACTGTGTCGAGTTCTGGGCTCCCCAGTAAGAGAGACGTGGACACACTGGACAGAGGACAGTAAAGAGAGATTAAGATGATTAAGGGACTGGAGCATTTCTCCTATGAGGAAAGGCTGAGGAAACTGAAACTCTTCAGCGTGAAGAAGATAAGGCTCAGAGAGAGCTCTCATCCCATCTGAAGGGAGGGTGTACGGAAAAGGAGCCAGGCTCTTTTCAGTAGTGCTCAGTGACAGAACCAGAGGCAATGGGCACAAAGGGAAACACAGAAGTTGCTGTCTGAACATCAGGAAATACTTTATTACTGTGAGGGTGACAGAGCACTGCCACAAAGTTGATCAGGGGTGTTGTGGAGTCTCCGTCCTTGGAGATATTCAAAAGCCATCTGTACATGGTTCCATGAAACTGTCTCTGGGTGTTCCTGCTTGAACAGGGGGATTGGACAAAATGACCTTCAGAGTTCACTTCCAATCTCAACCGTTCTGTGACTGTTACTTTGAGGACTTGCTTATAAAAATGATATAATTATATATTACTGGAAAACACTTATTTTTTTTTCTTTATTTTATCACACAATGATGTATTATATAATAGTATTTCCATAGAAACAAATTTAAAGAAAAAGAAATTTCATAATATTACCCATTAGGTGTAACTCGTTACCACATGTACTGAATATATTGAGTTCTGATTTTGCAGAGTACAAACCACAAACAATTAATAAAAGGCTGTTTAAACTTATAAAAATGTTATCACTACCCTAGCAATTACATTTTCATAGTCTTTGAGGGTTTATGATCCTGGGATATTTTCCAGTACAAAACAGATTTTAAATTCAGTCATAACTGCATGTTATGAATCAGTGATTTGTATCTCAGCATACAACTAAAAACCCCACATTTATTCTTATCTAATTTTTGTGTTTATGTTATGTTGTTTCTCTGTAGTTTAGCTTTTTAACAAATCCAGATGTACTCCATTTTTCTTCATAAATAGTAAATTCACTCTCAGATGAAATATCAAAGGCAATAGTAAATAAGCTAAACAGCAAAACAGAAGTTATTGTTGCTCAGTAGTCTGTACGTATTTGTGGAGCTATCATACTTTGTGTACTAGAATGCAGAGATATTGCAAACAACCTCCCACTTATTAGGTGGGAGGTGACTTGGTGTCTCTTCTGCTGCTACATGAATCCCTAGGTTATCTTCAATATAACATTAGAATCAGTTTTTATTTCAGAAGTTATATGTTAAATAGACAATTCATATCTATCTCCTGTGTCCAGCTGATTGATCAGTCTGATGTCTATCAACAGTTCTCAAATGTTTTGCGTTCTATTATCTAGGGACCCCCTTAGGCAGTGCAATGGGATTTGTCAACGTGAAAAACATGATCTGATTTTGTAAAAACAATTTCATAAAAAATCCAAGGCTTGGGTATTTGCACAATAAAACCAAATACTTTGTAAAATCATATACCACAGTCTTTCCTTTTGAATTGTAAAAGCTACTAGTGATGGAAACTTTAATGTTAGAGACGTTTTGTTAATGTCTGGTGTACTCTCCACTGCCTATAAGAGAACTTCACACATGTCAAACTTGGAAGTTTGCTGTATGATTTTAAAAATTTAATGAATAGCTTTTTAAACTTTTTAAACTTTTGGTCATGTGGTTACCCTCTATATTGCCATCTTCTGGTTCAGTCCTTCTAATGTAGCATAATGCTTCAGAGTAATTCCCAGTTCACATTCGGAGTAATTCCTAGCCTATCCTTTCTTCCATATCTTTCTGTTAAGTCTATCTCAATACATCAATGTTCAGCATAAAATTATTCCAGTTTTCATGATGACTGGTATGTCTAAATGAATAGCACTCTGTTTATTTCCAGTTTAAAGGAAGCCAGTCTTGGAATTATTTCGACAAAACCCTGTATTTATCTAAACATGTCCTTCATTAAAACTCTTTTATGTTTAGATGCCCACAAAAACATGAAGGCAGCTACTGAGAACTCTAAGCAGATAGGCAATGTTGCATCATTGGTTTCTCCTGAGGGTTTGTGTTTATACAGTATTGATTGTAGAGTTCAGATCTGGGAAATCTTTTTATTCTGAATATATACTGTACCACACATAGCAAAATATGGTCCATCATTGCTTCACCTGTGTGTAATTAACAAATAACAGTATTGAAGCTCATCGCTAATGTAGGCCTTACAGTGACTTTTTGAGTTTGACATTCATAAATTCTCTTTTTCATGCTCTTCAGCATTCTTCTTTTTGCCCAGAAGAGGAAAATGGCATGTGGGCTTTTTGAATCATTCCCTTACTTTAAATTTCTGGGCTTTGTTTTTAGTTTTTCATTTCCCAAATACACAGGAGAAGTCCATGTGATATCTGGAATCTGAGGAAGGGTTTAGGGTTTGTATTTTTAGTACATTATTAATTGGTTTTGCATTGGTTGAATGTTTTTAAATAGTTTCCCCCTTCTGTAATAGGTTTGAATAGTATATCCTCCATGCTGTCAAGTAAAACAAATCTTGAAGGAAAGTACTTGAAGTTATGTGAAAGCCAATCCTTTTTGACACAAGTAAGTTTAAGAAGACTTAATCCCTTATACAAATCAAGTCTAAAACAGCTGATAGACTTCCTAACACATTATGAAGATTGAACTTGTTTACAGGGAGCAGCCAGATCAAGGCTGCTCCATGAGAGGAATCACAACCTAGAATCCAAGGTTAACCCCAGTGCAGGTACTGCCAGCACTAAGCAAGGCACAGTCCTGCAGCATCTAAACAGGGAAGTCAGAACAAGTGTCTGGTAACAGGGTCCCTGACAAGCCCCAGACAGCACAAGCAATGGACCAGGTCCAGGGCCCATCTAGGGAAGCAAGTTAAAAGCAGCAGGAGACAAAGAACCAGAGACAAATCTGTAATGTACATACAAGGGATCCATCCAAAGAAACTCCCAAAAACTTACAAGACCACTCTTGAGACGGGGCAGCAGGCAGGATTGGAAACTACAACATCTACAGAATAGCTCAGGCCGGATCAGGGTGCCCACAGCTGAACTCATTGTTGATGAGCAGGCTGTGTAGAAAGGACCCAGGTGGGGCTACTTCAGGCAACTTGGGTCTATTAATGGTCTCAGGGCTCTGACAGCTGCTTTATAGGAATTGCCTGAAGCAGGGTCATCTGGAAAAATGCAGTCATTAATTTTGCTGACAAAGAAAGGGAATCAGGTTCAGTTTCTTTCCCACACCTGTTCTGCATTTGAAACACCTGCTTCTATTTCCATTCCTACAGTTCCTATCTTCATACGATGAGGCCATCCTGGAAGCACAGCATGTTTCTGCTCCCACATTTCCACCACACAACAAGGCTGGGCTGGGTATGCAGCTCAGGGCATCCAGTAGTGCAACCTTTTCAGGGGCTCTGGCTGGCTTTTTTCTGTTAGGGAAGAGTGATTATTGCTGGTGCATTGTGCCAGTGCGGCCTGTCAGATGTGCAGTGTAATCCCATAGATGAGCTGGGCTCTGGGCAGTTTACAGTTGAAGAGTCACAGACTTTCTCTGAGTTAACACTCTTTCATAAAAGCTAAGAGGGTGGGGTGGTTTCACACATCATATACATTGTTTTCAATCTGTAATAGGCAGAAAGAATTCACAGAAATAATTACACTATATAAGATAAATAAAAATTAGATTTGTTTTGGATTTTTGACTACTACAATATCTTACACAGAAAAGACCTCGAAAAAAAGAAGAAATGACCAAGTGTGTAGAACAACAAAGTTGAGAGAAAGAAATGTCTGTCAATTTCGCTAAAGCCTCACCTGGACCATCTGTCTTTTTTTTTCATAACTGCATTTTTCTGCAAAGTAAGCAGAAGCATTTCTCAGTTTGATACATCTCTTATCTAACAGAATAACTTAAGTTGCTTAGCAAGCAACAAAATTACACAATTTGTTATCAGGTACATGACTGGAATGCTTTACACTTATACACGTTTTACAAAATGGTGGACAGTAAGACAGGAGTGTTGAGAAGGCAATCCTCAAATACGTCGTTACTATTTTGGCTACTTCTTGAACTTTATAAAATCCTTGTGGTTTCCTTTTTTATTTTTTTTAATAGTACTTCATTAAGTTTACATTAAGCAGAATTTTAAATCATTTACTTTTCATCTGATCTTGGAATAGAAAGATTCATTTTAGGTCTTAATTATCTCCTCAAGTGAGGAGTTTTACTTCAAAATAATATTCCTACACATCCTTTTCTTAATTGTGGTCATTCTGTGTGCCTTCCCATTGTCAAACTTTGTATTTCATTTTGCCTATAAAACAAAAGTTGGTATAAACAGTATTTAATATAAAGCTTGTATTTTGATCATTTTGCATGTGGTTTGTGATTCAGACAGAAATGTTATAGTGGTGGTGGCACTTAATAAGAGATCCTTTAAATACAATGTGTATTACTTAAAGAAAATAAGTGCTCAAATTATTACAGTTTTATTCTAATTTCTGAATGAATCTCAGACATTTATTCTAATGTCGGAATATTATATTTGAGAATGGTATGAAATTAAACTTATTTTGATATCAAAAACCCCCTCAGTTTTGTAGATATTCTGCAAAATCTAACAGTATTTTGGTAAGTTCAGATAAAGTGAAAAGTTAATGTCTTTAAGTTAAGCAGAAAAAAAACCATCCAAAGTTTGAAAGGTGCAAACTTTCAGTCTAGTGATCTTACAGAGTTGCACTTCTGAAGGAAAGGAATATTCAATGAGACTGCATGCATAAGACTATGAAACTTCTTTTTTTTTTGTTATCTTTGATCTGCATTTATATTTACCTGAGAACTTCAGAGGCTCTCCATTTGCTAAAATAGCATGACTATTTTAAATAGAGTAAGTGATGTCAGTAACACTGGAGGAGGATGAAAGATCTTTGCTAATTTTTTTAGCATTCACCTACTCAGGTCCTTAGATTCTTCTCAGCACCATTGTGCTCCTGCAGAATAATGTCTCGTGTATCATCAATGTGGTGGTAGAAAATGTTGCTGTTAAAGATCAGACAATGCAATTTGCAAGAGTGACAGACTTTCCTGTAATTGTCTGTTATATGTTTGAGAACACTGCAATTTTATACAGTATAACATATTCTATAGTGTTAATAGAAATAGAATTGGCTCATGGCAATTTTTAACATTCTCTTTGTACTTCAGAATTTGGTGACATGATGCCTTTAAGTGTATAGGAACTCAGACCTTAAGCTATGATTTTTTAAATAGCTAATTAAATATTATGTTTTACTAGTAATTATGTTTGGATGTGTTGTATTACTTTAAACCTTAAAAGCACAAACCAAAAAAATATTTATATTAACATACTTTGATGTTGAAAGTAATTTGTAGCCAATTAACAATTTTTATCTGACTTTCAAAGAAGGTTCTCATCATACATTTCAAACGTGTAGTTGAGAGGAGTTGCATACTGAAAACCAAAAAGGCTTCTCTGTATCTGTCCAGCTTTTTTCATGTCTCAAATACTCAGAAAATATGGTCTCACAGTAGCTTCATAGATTCTTTGATTCTCTCTGAAATCTTTTTAAAATACTGCCCATATATTACCTTTATACTCTGAGAACATGAATTCCTAAATTCCCCTTGCATGATATCTTGGATATCATAAGTAAATAAGGATGATCTCATTCTATTATTTTCCTTAAAACTGCATTTGCTTTAACCTTTAACAATTCAAGGGACGTGAAATCTGTTTCAAGGAGTTTTTCTAGTACATGTTTCAGCTTGCCTATGGCTTGTGGCCAGATAATTTACTTCTGGAGGAAACTGTTTGTGCTATTTGTGCTACTCTCCACCTGCCTATCCAGAGGAAGAGAACAGATGCCAAATGCATTTTTATTTATCTCCCTTAAAAGAGACCTACCATAATCAGGGATCTGAACTAGAAAGCATAAGGAATGCAAAATACCAGAATTAGATCAGAAAGGCTGTATATAGTGCAGTTATCAGCACTTCAAAGAAAATTCTTTAAAAAATTAAAGAACTTAGACATTACTTTATATGTTGGCCAGTCCTCGCTGTAATCCTCACTGGTGCCATGCCACGCCACGTGTTAGACAGCACTCAGCAGCTGCTCTTAACAGAAAGCTTTTTAGTTTACTGAGTTACCTGAACTCTCCCTGGGCTATGCTTTTTCTCCCCCTTTTCATCCATATATCTTCAAATCTTATGGAAAATGCAGAGTATGTTTAGAGGCAGAAAAAAACCCAATAGGAGCCCTTCTATCACAAGTTTATGTGTGGAAGAGAATCTTGGCGCTTCATTTCTCCAATGAAGACCTTTTGTGTCCAGTAGATGCAGGTTTTGAGAGCCAACAGTCTTGGTTCATATGATTCTATGAGAGGGTGTGTTGGTGTGCACCAGGGAAGAGACCAAATTATTTTCACCATGCAAAGAATTCAGAGGTATATCAGCATTTGGTTTCTTTTTATCTTCTGCTGTAAAATACACAGAAAGTCCAGCATGCTCTCCACACTGCTGACTACTGAATGTGATTTACCTCCATATTCCTATGGCTGGATGTAGTGGGTTGACCCTGGCTGGACACCAGGCACCCACCAAATCCTCTCTATCACTCCCCTCTGCAACTGGACAGGGGAGAGGAAATATAGCAAAGGGCTCATGGGTTAAGACAAGGATATGGAGAGATATTTGAGATCACTCACCAAATATCATCACAGGCAAAACAGACTAGAATTAGAGATATTAATTGAATTTATTACTAATAAAATCAGAGCAGGATAATGAGAATTAAAATAAGACCTTTAAAAACACCTTTCCCCACCCATTCCTCCTTCCCAGCTCTACCTGCTCCCTGCCAACAGCACAGGGAGACAGGGAATGGGGATTATGGTCAGTTCATCATCTGTGGCTTCTCCTGCTGCTGAGGGAGAGGAATCCTTTCCCTTCTCCGTCATGGGGTCCTTCCAACAGGAAATAGTTCTCCGTGAACTTCTCCAATGTGAGTCAATCCCACGGGCAACAGTTTCCCACAAACTACTTCAGCATGGGTCATTCTTCCATGGGATGCAGTCCTTCAAGGACAGGCTGCTCCAGCATGGGTCCCCCACATGGTGACAAGTCCTACCAGGAAACCTGCTCCAGTCTGGGCTCCTCTGTTCACAGGTCTGCAGGTCCATGGCAGGAGCCTGTTAGAGCATGGGTCTCCCATAGGTTCACAGTCTCCTCTCAGGCATCCACCTGCTCTGGTGTGGGTCTCCTCCATAGGCTGCAGGTGGATCTCTGCATCCCTGTGGTCCTCCATGGGTTGCAGGGGCACAGCTGCCTTGCCATTGTCTGCACCATGGGTTGCAGGAGAATCTCAGTTCTGGGACCTGGAGCACCTCCTGCCCCTCCTTCTGCACTGACCTTGGTGTCTGCAGAGCTGTTCCACTCACATATTCTCACTCAGCTCTTCTCTGGCTGCAGGTACACCTGCATGATAACTTTTTTCCTTCTTCTTAACTATGTTATCTTAAGAGTAGTTACCACCATCTCTGATCAGCCCACCCAGCCTTGCCCAGCAGCACATCCATCTTGGACTTGGCTGAGGTTGGCTCTGCTGGACACGGAGAAAGCTTCTGGCACCTTCTCACAGAAGCCACCTCTGTGCCCCTCCCTCTACCACAACCTGGCCACACAAACCCAAAACACTGGAAACAGCTTTTCCTGTTACATATCAAAGCAACTGCTCTTGGAGATTACAAATCTACATTTCACTATACTTCCTAGTATGCTCTTAGTAATTTCATCCCCTCTCATCTGCATTTTGCCTCTTTAAATGCTCTTTAGTGATTTGATCATACTCCTCCTTTGTATTACATGGAGAAAGGGAAATGTCCAATATTACAGTACTCACAACTTGCTGTAGAACATACGCTGAACTGTACTACTACAAATAACTGTCTGTAAATTAATGTTGCCCTGATTTTCATATGCAACAATACTTCAGAATTCTTTTTCAAAGGTGTCAGGGAGCAAAATGAAAGAAAATGACTGGCAAAACTGGACAAAAATTGCTTGGATGCTGTATAATGGAAAAAAAAGCTTCAGGATTATGTATAACCTCAGTAGGAAAGCTTCCTATTTCCCTGATTGTAATGCTTCCAACTTTGCCTGTCAAAATGGACTGCCCTGTAACCAGTGAAGCAGAAAAATTCATGACACACAGTGTGTCTATCAGTAGTCCTGTGTACTCAGTGTACCATGGCCAGTGGGGTCACCATGTAGACTGTGACAATCCCAGAGCCTTTTCTCATTAAAAATATTTCTCTATGATTTGAACATGTCAGCATATTTTTCCTTTTTGTTTTTTAATTCAAATTTTCAGGGGAAACATGTTCTGTTCACATCAATGAGTGTAAAGACAGACCCTGTTGGAATGGAGGAACCTGTGAAGAGGACATAAGTGGCTTCAGATGCAATTGCCCCTTTGGTAAGCATTTATACTTTTTATATAGTTGCTATGTTGGCATAGTATGGAAATCCCAACTTTGCTACTCAAGTGCTATAAAGTCTTGTAAAATGAAAGTATTCTTCTTGAATTTTGAAATGTACAGAGCTAGTTATTTAGCCTAATAAAACCAATTTTTTTCTCTAATTTTTCATAAGAAATTTTTATAAATTACAGATTACTTAGATAAAAAAGTACTTGTAGTACTGGAACATACTGGGAAAGAAATATGACAGAACTGAAGATTTTAAATTATTTAGTATATATTTGCATAGACACCTTATAGCAACACATTCTTTCAAAAAATGTAGGTTTTAGGCAGAAAGTGTTGAAATTTAGTGAACATAAAAACCCAGATCTTTCAAATCCTATTCCACTGGCCAAATTACTAATTCCTAAAAGAACTGAACATTGCTCTAAAGTTTGTATGACCTCAGTCTTGTCGCCTGACCTTTGTGGCATCGGAAATATCTTGAAGTATCCAAGGTATTGTATAAGGTTGGAAGATATGCTAGAGGATGTAAGTGACACCCAAGATGCATCAGGCCAGGTGGCAAGTGAACTAAGAACAATGCAAAAAGACCAATCAAAATTATGGAGAAAGACATATAATGCTAAAGATTTTGCTTTGCTAATTATATATACATTGTTTAATTTCAGATTTTACATATTATTTTGTGTTGACTAAGAAAACATAGAAAAGGTTGGGTTAGAAATTGGTAACCTTAGAAATCCTTTGACCAAAGGAGCATGGGGTACCAATTTTACAACTTGTAAGTTCATTCATAAATATGGATGATAAATTACTGATAAATTCTAAAATGGTTTTTGTTTTGACATGTGCATTTATAAGCTCATTGTTACTGTGGAAAATAAGGTCAAGAAAACTAATTTTATACAGTTATGGGCTAAGAAGTACTTACAGTACTGTGGTGTTTTGAAGATAAACTGATGGTGATCAGTAATGCCTGGAAATGTCAGAGTACTGAAACACAGGTCTCCAATGAACTTTCTCAACCTGAGCACCTGATTTTAAGAGAACTTTAAAGTATTTAATAACACAAGATCCTTAAATGCCTTAAGGGCAGTATCTGCTCAGTTGGGAACTGAAGACAATACTGACTTACATCTTCAAAGGTAAGGTGATTCTTTCAAGTTTGCTGCTTCGCTGAGACAAATGTAAGCCTGTCAAGTGTTTCACTGAATAAAGGCTGTAGCTAAACATTAACTCAAACATTATCTCCTTTGTTCTTCTGAGATGGATATTTTCACATTCGATGCACCACTTTGCTATCATGTGTTTGACTCTTGTTGGTGTTCACCAAAACTTTTATCTCCAGTGGATTTTACACAGAAGCATCTTGCACCTCTTTCCACTGATCTAAAAGGAGATCTCTTTCATACAGCAGAATGCATGCCAGTGACAGGAAACAAAATCATTGTTGCATTGTCTTAGTAATTGTCTGTGCCTCTCACTCTGCAAAGTTTTCCTTATCCAATTAATTTTCATTATAACTCTCAGTGTGTGTGTGTGTCATCTGGAACAATGATGTTTATGTAACGGAAATATACACTAGAAATTACGAGTTTCATTCTATTGACTCTAATAAAATGCTGCGCATGGCAGTGGTTCTTCATCATCATCAGTCAAATGATCAAAAAAAACCTCATAGTGAGCCAGGGGTCATCTGTAGAAAGGATCAGTTATTTTTGAAAAGAGTTAAGACTTGCTTAAGATTTGCAGCTACATTATTAATATAATAGCAAACTGAATTAGAGAAGGGGAAAATTGTGTACTGAGGTGAATACGTAACAATGAGCTGAAAAGAGGAGAATTTTAATCTAAATATGATACACATTCCATTTGTGCCCTTGGCTAAATTAATTAATATCCCAGTTCATATTCTCTAGGTGAAGGTGCAGATAAACAAATGTAACCGTCTCACAAATACATTGTTATGATTAAATAATGTCTGTAAATTGCCTGAAACACAAGTAGCTACATTACTGGATATTTTTACTGCTGGCTCAGTTCTAACCAGAGTATCACTTCAAAAGATAACACAGCTGACTTGAGCTAATTGTTAAGTGAAAAACAACAGTTTATGCCTCTATGCTTTCATTGAGAGCCAGTGTCCTACTGGATTTCTGGGAAAAAATAAGTTTTGCTATTCAGAGGAACAGTAGTTGCTAGCTTTTTAGCAAGTAAGTAACAATAAATAAATAAATAAATAATAAAAATATTGAATAAATCACATGTTTTATATCAATAAACAAAGGAACACAGAGAATTTGGATATGCCCTAATGATCAAGTTCTTGTAAATGAAAAAACTTGTATCTGTAACTGTCTGTCTGACTAGACCAATAACATTTTTATTCATTAGGTGAGTAGCTGTTTTCTTTGCACTTTTTTGCTTTGCTGCTATTGTCTAAAACAGTATCTGCACCTTATTTTAGGTGCATAATGATGTCTTCTCAAATTTGACCTTTCAGTATCAAATATGCTACAAACAATGAATATAAAGATCTCTCCTCTATGTTCAGTGAAGGCTCTTGTTCTAATTTTCTTTAAATCATTATTTTATGAGGAGTTGTAACTCTATTTTACTAGATACACCTTAAGATAACTTTGTTGGGCAAGAAATATGTCAAGGTCTCTGCTATGTCAAAAGTGAGCAGCACCATTTTTTACCTTTGCCTGAAAATTCAGGAGTCATCACAGTTAGGAGTTACATACATTAAAAGGGTGATCACTGTTAGGAATTGTATAGATCAAAATTCATTGAATACTATTTTCTTCAAATTATGACATAACAGTATTGCCATTTACTTGAGTATAGGAGAGCCTAAGTTCTCTTAAGGTACAATTTGGAAGCAAAGGATTCATTTCTTTTTAGTTTTTCTTTCAGAAACATGAATGCTAAGTTAAGACAGATCTGGAAAAACTCACAGAGCTTTGCCTTAGCAATGGGTGAAGATTAATGAATGATGTTGACACAGCTTAATTGTGAAGAGATGCTGTATAATAGTAAACATAGAGTAAACCTATATATTTTGAAAGGAAATAGTGATTTTTATCTTTTGTTTTATACAATTTCTGTGCAAAGTGGATGTAAGATTAGCACTTTTTATTATAAAGATATATATTTTTCCAAAACCTCATCCGGTTACATATGGTATACAGTGTTGCATCTGGAAAATGCATAACTGGGCCAATGAGAATGTGAACATGAAAAATGTAAGGCTGGATTCTTCACAGTACTGTGTGCTGTAGATATTTGGTTGTATCTGAGGAAAGCAAGCTGATTAGCCTGATTAATAAACAAGGTTCATTAACTCAACAAGAACGTTATGGTAATACTTAGGCTGCTTCTGATACTAAGTAGGATCTTTCAGATACTGTGTCTTAACAAAGTAGAGTGTTTAAGAAGTGCAGAGAAACTGGCACATTGCCATTGGGGGGAGTTAAGAGAGTTCAATTGTCAGAGAAGGTTCATAGACTGATAAAACTGCTTTTGATTGAGACTTGTTTGAAACTCCAGTTTTATTTTATTTAAAGAAGAGATTAAAGCGGGAAAAGCACATAGAATGAGCAATGTGACCTGTGCTATATTAACACAATCATCGATCTGACGTATTTATGCCTGTATGAACTTTCCAAGACAGTTTTGTCTTCTAGAGAGTTGCCCAGATCTACCCCAAGTGCTTCTGCAGCCTACACAGTTCATTAAAATGACCCAAAATTTGCATTTTTTAGTTTAAGTTTTCAAACTTAAATATATAGTTCCTTCATCCTTGAGAAGCAAAATTGGTTTTTCCTTGTTAAGAAATCAGAACTTTGTATACTTAACAAATCTAAAATATATACTTTTAATTGATGAGATAATTTAATGAAAATATATCTTATGCTTTATTAATTACTTTTAAGTAGTTCGATTTCTTAATATGTGGTCAATTTTAATACCCAAACTGTTATTTTTATATGACAAATCTCCTTTCAGCAGCTTTAAAAATAATCCATTAAAATTCTGTGTAATACAGCTGAGATATTTCTTAGAAATTATTCCAGTAGTCCATCATGCTCTTGATAAGATATTGTCACTAAATAGGATGAAATTAGGTCATTTAATCATACAGATCATTAATTCACATAAAAGTATCTCAGCATTGCTGGAAACCTGAAATAACTAGAGTCAAATTTTAAAAATAGATAACAAGGCAAAATTCTTTCCTTTTAAGCAATTTGGGTTGATGCTGTGTTGTTTTGTCATTTTTTGTTTTTTGGGGTTCTTTTGTGCAGGGGGGTGGGTTTGTTGTTGTTGTTTGACTGGCTTCGTTTTTTCCCTTTGGTTTTGTTTTTCTAATTTCCCTGTACTATATTCTAATTTTATTAACACAACATAGGAAGCCCGTTCATCAAAAGGTATAGGCTACTTTAAGTAATGGACTCTTCTCAGTCTACTTTTGTGGATTTTTGTGACAGACCATGATCTTTATTTTCACACCTCAAGATAAGAGGGAGTCATATACAAACAGATCAAATAGAATTAGACAATGTCTTTAGATATTGTATGAAATAATTACCTAAGTCCTTTTCTCTCTGGGTAAAGACATGAGGGGCTTTCAGGTGAACATTGTAAACATCTTCTGAAAGTTTTTGACAGGAAAGTAATTGTATAATAATATAGCTTGGGTGACCGGTTAGTGCTATATTCTGATGACCTTACACAGGACATTTTACAAGCACTATTTCTGAACTTTAAGCGGGTCAGGCCAAGTGTAATACGTTTTAGTTTTTTATTTGTTCCTCACTATCCTATTCTAGGTTTAATTGGCAATAAATTAAATTCATTTTCTCCAAGTTGAGTTTGTTTTTCCCATAATTCTCACTAGTAAGTGATCTCACTGTCTTTATCTCCACCAATGAGATATTTCATCTAATTTTCTCTCCCCATCCTGCTGAGGAGAGGGAGTAAGAAAGCATCTATCTGGATGGAGGTCTGGAAGCTGTCCAAGGTGAACCCACCACACACCGACAAGCATCAGTGTTGTGAATCAGCAAATTTAAGAAACAGAAAAGTAAAAATAGGAACCTTCATTATTTTAGCCTCCTCTAGTCTGTCTTTCAACAAAGAATTTTGTAGCAAGAAAGTTTTAAATATTTAAATTCAGGTTATCCATTGATACAATTAACATAAGGAAATTTTTATAAGAGTCTTGAAATATGGGGAAAGCACCATAAAAATAAGTCCTATAAGCAGGGTGGAAAGGCCCTAAACAAACCTTCTGCTCAGTACTGTGATAGAGCCATGTGCTGCACCTATAGCTGCTATGTCTGGGAGATGGCACTGGAAAAGCCAGGTATTCCAAGGAGACTGAAATCTGTGTTCCAACACAGCAAGGCATCTTACGTTGTTAAATAACACCATCTGATGTTTTTCATCAATTTCATTGGAAGAAACTCCAGCCTCTTTCCTTGGAGAAGAGAAAACCTCCAGTCAGAACCAAAAATACTGAGGAAAATGATGGGCACTGTCTCTTGCCATCACTTGTTGTCCTCATGTGATCTTTCTCATTAGAAACATAAGGACTGATCAGTATTGATTAATATGTATTCTGAATTCAGTGTAATAAAAGTGCAATGTAATGCCATCGTCAGTGATGGAAGCAATGGCCAAGGAAATTTAAGTGATGATATATATGCAGCTAGTATTTGATACTTGATTTAATATGTGATGTTGGAACTAACATGATGTTGGCTCAATACTGAGTGAATGTAATTCTCCACACAATCTATCAGAAAATTGGGGGCAGATAACTGATGAGAAAGTCCTAAAGGACCTGTGTTTTGCTCCAACCTTTGTTAAGATTAATGTGTCCGAAAAACTTTTTACGTATCAGTGAACCAGCATGTTTAGTAGGGAAAAAAGCATCCATGGAGAGTCTTAGATCAGCTCTTGTTCCAAGAAATAACATGTACATTTTCAAACCCATGGATTCATTCAGTGTATGTGTTATTGCCTTGTAGTTTCTTCGTACATTCTTCTTTTATGTGGTTCAGTCTTCAGATCATTTTTATTAGTCCCTGGTGCTTTTTTTCATTTTGGCTACTTATATTGCTCATTGAAACACTATTAATTCTTTGGGTTTGCTTTTAAGTTTGTTTTATATTGCTTCCTTCAGGTTGTTTTCTGAAGACATGCCACTTGTTACCCTTTCCATTCTGCTTCATTTGGTATTTCACCTTTTTTTTCTCCACGAAAACTAATATTTAGAAACTTTTATTTGTTGCAGGTATGTTCATATAGACTAATTAAATTCCTGTTTCTTGCAGACTGACTAGTTAACAAGAATTTTTCTCTTTTGTCACTGAGTACTTGTGTTCCTTTTCTGGTTAACCTGGTACTTATTTATTTTACTTGTTTTAATTATAAATTTTGTTTTTAAATTACTTTTATAGATGAGTTCTGTTAGTTGAACTTTTCAGCTCACCTTTATTCATGTAGGATAAATAATTTAAGTATTTCAAATTTGGAGAGACTGTTTTTATAGGTTTCCTTCTTCCTTTAGGTCACTTGAGGCAAAACATTGTGTAGAGTGTCATGATAGCCTTTTTGGGGGGGAATAACTCACTCTTTTACTCATTGTTTCCTTTTAGTCTTTCAGCTAGATGAGAGTAGGAGTGAAGTTTTCATTTTTGTATGTTTCAGTGTACATGAGTATGCCATTAGTCTTTTCGTTACATCTGAAAAGTTCCTAACACAACACCTTATTGTGAAAAAATTAAAATAATGAATGACTTTGGGAAGATTAATTTATAAAAATAACAAAAAGAATAAGCAGCAGCTGAATAAAATCATAGCAACAAAAAGATTTCTAACCCGGCTGTTTCCATGACAACCTCCCTTCTTAGGTTTCAAAAAACATTTCTGCATTATTCCTGTGCTACTCATCATTTTTGTTGTATGTTATTTAAATTGATATATATTTCCATTTTATTCATATAGAATTTCAGATGAAACACGTGACAGAAAGTATTGTCCTATTTGTGTTATAGTAGTGTCATGATGCATGATTTATATTAGGAGCAATTATATAACGTGCTTTCTGCTGGTTGCTCTCATTTTCAGTATTAATATGATCCAAAGAGTTCAATAGGTTTTGTCTGTTTGTTTGTTTGTTTTAAGGGCAGTCATCATTGTTGTAAACAAAATAGGAAAGGGTTGGATATGTTATGGTTTCATTTCCCTATTTTGTAGTTGTTTAGATAACATTAATAAGGATGAGATGAACATTTTGCTAGAGGTACCAGTCTTTTGTATCAGAGTTTAAACTGAGAGAGCTTACATTCAGAAAACAAAGTTTTAGACAGCAGAAGATAGATGAGATGAGATGAATACCAGCTGATGTGATTTACTCTGTGACTAAAGATCATGCAATAAAAGTGGACAGAGGTCTCCTTAGCATTATTCTGATGCTATTCTTTCATTTTTACAAATGAATTTTGGATTTTTTTTTTGGTCACATAATTTTCTTCTCTATTCTTCACATTATACCTTCAAGATTCCTGAAACAGTTCATCTATTTAAATAAAGCACAATGTTTTGCTTTTCTTCACTGTCTGCATCTGAAAAGGACAAGCGGAAAACGTGCATGTATTATAACTAAATGTGAATCATCAAAAAAATACATGAAGGATGATATGTGTAGCAGGGTGATAAGGGCAAATTGCAGTCTGGACAAACAGTGAAAATTAGCTGTAATAAGGCACAATTAAAAAGTTCAATAAAATGAAACCTCACAAAAACTACCATACGATTTTATTAAGTTCAGTATAATTGGCAGTCCTTTTTAGAGGATAACTCAGGACTGAAAAAGTGAAGCTACTCCCTGAGTTATTGAAGTACACTGTTTGAGACAAACTGCACCCTATCTGCATATGTTATGACTCCAGCAATTAAAAATAAAAATTTGAATTAATTAATAGCATGGTTTTGCTGAAGACATCTTATAATCCAGAGTGCCCACATTATTAATCTATTTTTGAATCCAACCTTCATGGGCGTTCTCAAGCCAGGTACTCAGTCCAAACAGAACCAGAAAGTCCTGAGACCAGATTCACACAGTGGATTTTAAAAATAATAAAACAAAGCTAATGTAATTAGCAATAACATAAATGTCACCAGTCATCAATTTTGAATAACTGTTTCTTAAGAAAGGTGCACCTGCACAACTCACTGGAGTTTACTCCAGCTTTGTGTATCAAACGTAGGGGCAGCTTTACCCATGATCCTAGTTATGATCAAATTTAATGATGATCTACATGGTTAAGTTGGATCCCTTTGCAAGGTTAATTGATTCTTCAACAAAATATTTTCATTTTCTCTAATTCTAGGATGTTATATCAAATACTCTTCCATATGTCTTTTCTTATATAGCCTGTACACTTTAGACAACCTGTCCATGTATGCACCCTGTGCCTGGGTATGTTTTGCTTTGGTGCAGATATTTTTCTAAACATAGTATCTGCATGGAATCATAGAATGGTTTGGATTGGAAGAGACCTTAAAGATCCTCTGGTTCCAGTACTCCTACAGAGACACCTAGCACTGGACAGGGTTTCTTAACCCAACCTGGCCTTGAACACTTCTAGGGATGAGGTATCCACAACTTCTCTGGAAAACCTGTCCCAGTGCCTCACCACCCTTCTAGTAAAGAATTTCTTCCTAATATCTAAACTAAATCTGCCCTCTTTCAGTTTGAAACCATTGTCCTTGTCCTTGTGACTATCCACCCACAGAAAAAGTCCCTTTCCCTTGTTTTCATAAGCCCCCTTTAAATACTATAATCCATTCCCCCCTTGTCCTCTCACTACACGCCCTTGTACCCCAAAGTCCTTTTCTTTGAGGCTTTTTGCAAAACTTGCCAAACCTCTGCCAAACCTCTTCCCAGCTTGTATTTGTGTTTGGGATTTCTTTGTCCCAGGTGAGGGATCTTGCATTTCACATTTTTTAACTACATCTCAAACCTGTCAAGGTTCCTCTGGATGTCATCCTTCCAGCATCTCAATTGCACCACACAAATTGGTGTAGTCAGCAAAGTTGCCTGAGGCTGCACTCAATCCCATTGTCCTAGTGCCAACAAAGATGTTAAACAATGCTGGTCCAAATAGTGACCCCTGAGAAATGCCATTTGTCACTGATCTCAACTTGGATATTGAGCCATTGACTGCATCTTACTGTTAAATATAAACTTTTGTAGTTACATGTGTAGTTTCAGATTCATCTTTGCAGATTTCTTATGGTACCTAGAAATTCAATTCACATATCAATGATAAAACCACATTTGTATAAACAAAAACTCATTTTAAAATATGCATATAATTTCTCTCTAGCTGCCTGTTATTAATATATATTTATGATTGTTCATGTAAGTAATCGAAATTGCTTATGGAAATTGATTTAACAAACAACATCATAGGTTGGTGAAAAAGGTCTGTATGTACTTTCTCAGGGAAACATTTAAATAGAAAGTTTTTCAACTTAGACTTTTAGAAAGAAACTGACTTTTATTTTTTTTACAGGAATTTTCTCATCAAGAAACTGTATGAAATGTTTCTTTCACTAAATTCCACACAAACTTATTTACCCTGCACATCATTTTCTTTTGTCTTCTTTAATATTTTTTAATTGAATAAGAAATATGATCTAATTTAGCTGAATATGGATGATAAACCTAGCTGTACTTCATGGGAATATGTCATCACTCTGTATCATTTCTCTGCCTTCTTTTAATACTATTTATTTTACTCCAATATGTTCGTGCAGCCTTGCCATCTGTGTTTTACTTCTTTACTGTTTATGAATTGAAATTGATAAAAGGGCTGGGAAAAGATACTTATCCTGGTAGATAAAAGATATCCTTGCAGACCAACTTTGACAAATTTATCACTGGTGGGCACTGTCACACAATGAAATATTAATCCATTGTAGTTAGCAGTGCAGAAGACCTGTCTGAACTTCTAGTCTGCTTTCATAACTAGGCATGGTTATTCTCTCCAGTCTATTTTGCATAAACTGTAGTTGAACAGGAAATTGGATATCTGGTTACTCTTTCTACTTGCTAGGCAGGAATCCAGTCCAAAACCAATCTGCAAGTACTCCCTGAGAGGATTCAGCAGGTTTTTTCCTTAAGCTTATAACTCAGACTGTGCCAACTGTGTCAGATGGACTTTCAGAGAACAAAAAGCATGCTTTGACAGCTGGATGGGGAGTCTGTACATCAACCAGGAGAGAAACAGAGCATAGTACAGATTGCACATAATTCCAAGAGAATTATTCAGCTTTGCTAACTGGGATTTAGTTAAACTTTAGTTGAACTTCTTGGTCAAATTCAAGTTTCTTTTTTTCAAGCAAGTTCATTTAGCTTGCTCTCCATGCGATTAAATTCCTTGTCATCCAAACCAAACCTTTACTTTTTTTTTTTTAATTTATATTGGTTTTGGCTGGTGTGGGGTTAATGTTCCTCATAGCACCTCATATAAGGAAGTGTTTTGGATTTGTGACAAAATAAGTGTTGATATTATACCAATGTTTCTTGCTAAGTAGTGTTTGCACAGCAAGGTCTTTTCTGTTTCTCACACTGCCCTGCTGACAAGTAGGCTGGGGATGTACAAGGAGCTGGGAGAGGCCATAGCTGGACTGCTGAGCCCAACTAACCAAAGGGACATCCCATATCATGTGATGTCATTCTCAGCATATAAAACTGAGGGAAGAAGGAAGTGGGGGACATTTGTCTTCCCAAGTCACTGATAGGCATGATGGAGCTTTGCTTTCCTAGAGATGGCTGAGTACCTGACATCTGATGAGAAGCACTGAATGAATTCCTTGTTTTTGCTTCGCTTGCGTGCATGGCATTGCTTTCCCCATTAAACTTTCTTTTTCCAAACACATGAGTTTTTCTCACTTTTGTTCTTCCAGTTCTCTCTCTCACCCCACTGTGGGGTACTGAGGGAGCAGCTGTGTTGGGCTCAGCTGCCCACTGGCATTAACTAATCACATTACCATATTTCCCTCCTTGTTTTCATTCCATAAAATAAGATGCAATTATATTCTAAAGATTAATAAAGGCATTAATAGATCATAATTTTAATGAAACAGATTTATTGCATATTCTGGTACACTTTGAGATAAATTTAGTTCTGCTGCTGCAGAGCTGCAGTAGCATTCCAGTAGCACTGTCAGTTCCAGTAGCACAACAAATAGTTAATCCCACCAGTCAAAGGAATCTTTCTCTATATAGGAAATTATTAGTGAGTAATCCTCTTGTCCACCCACCCACATCTTTCTAATTATCTTTTATTTTTTTAACTTCAAATATACGGTCCTTCAACACAAATTATCTTTTCAAGCTGTATATCAACAACTTCTCTAATGTGAAGGTACATGTAATAGAATGGCATGTTTGGGTGACTCTGTACCATATGAGCTGTATAGAATGACAACTGTCTTCATCCTCCATTACTTGTTACCTTTGTTGAATGCATTTTTCTGTCATATTACACTGCAAACTCATATCTAATTTGCCACCCATGGCCACCCACAGTCTCTACTGCAAGAGAGAGAGCATCTCTCTCTTGAAGTTTCTCCACTTTACAAGATTTAATACTCATTTCATTCCTGTGGACTTTTGCTGTAATAAAAGAATTCTAAGTATTCTTCAAAGTGAAAAGAGGATTACCTTTATCCACTGCTGTGGTAAAAGTATATAGCCATAGCCATGAATTGAACACTGGGAGGTTAGCATCACTAGCTACAGTTACCTTTTTCTTGAACTTTTTTTTCCACTTATTCTAATTTAACTGAGAAAACTGAACACAGTGTCTTAAACTTATATGCATTGTTTTAATGCAGCACTGAAAAAATGCAATCAGAGAATGGTTTGGGTTGGAAGGAATCTTAATGATCCTCTAGTTCCAAACCCCACTGCCATGGGCAGGGATGCCTTGCATTAGACCAAGTTGCTCACGTCCCCATCAAGTCTGGAACTAAACACTTCCAGTGATGGGGCATCCACAACCTCCCTGGGTTCCAGTGGTTCCAGTTCTTCATCACTGTCATAGCGGAGAATTTCTTCCCAACATCTAATCTAAACCTGCCCCTTTCAGTTCAGAACCATTGCCCTTTGTCCTGTCACTATCTGCCTGTATAAAAAGTCCCTCTCCCTCCTTTTAATAAGCCTCCTTAAGGCACAGGAAGACCACAATGAGGTGTCCCCAGAGTCTTCTCTTCTCCAGTCTGAACAACCCCAACTGTCTCAGCCTGTCTTCATAGAAGAAGTGCTCTGGTCATTTTCGTGGCTCTTCTCTGGACCCATTCTAACAAGTCTTTCTTGTCTTCAGGACCCCAGACTTGGTTGCAGCAATGCAGGTGGGAGCCTCCAGAGGGAAGAGTAGAGGGGGAGATCACCCTTCCTTGGCCTACTGTCCATTCCTGTTTTGAATCAGCTTTTGGGGTTTGTTATACGTTTTTTGGCTCTTCTTATGGTTGGCCTTCTGGGGTGTGAATGCACACTCTGGCTCATGTACAGATTTTCATCCACAAGAATCCACAGGTCAGGAAGACTAGATCAGCCATATAATAATGTTTAGTAACACAAATCACATTCTTATATGTTACCTATCCAATTTTTTTTTTTTTTAAACAAAGTATGTTGGAAAGGTGTATTTTTGGAATAGTTTTCACTTTCCACTTTCTTTGCTTGGCACAGATAACACGGGTTACCACTGAGAGCTGAAAGACTGAAAGTAGTAATTGCATATTTAGGTATTGTGATTTCCTTATCATAGACGCAATTTTTTCTACAGTTAAGGTAACATGCTCAATTTTAGCTACCTTAAGACAAAAATCTGTCATGGATTCTCCACTCTGGTAGAAAAGGAGAGCTAATGACAAAGCTTTTCAGCCATTAGAAGCACCAGATCACAAATTTAACATCCATGGAATAGATAGAAATAGAACTTTTAGACCTATGACTTTTTTGAATTTGAAATTATTCAGTGAATTTAATGAGATTTTGCATGCAAAAAGCTTTATTACATAAACTTAACCTCATAAAGAATATTGTCGCATAAAGTTTATTTTTTTAAAGGTATCAGGACAAATATAATAAATTGTTTAAGTGCTTAAGATATCATTTCTTAGTGCCCATTTTCGAATTTTAATTATCTGACAAATTTATAACAAGGACAAAACTTTTTAACAAGTTAAAAAGAATAGATTTTTGTATATATTCTAGCATATGAAATATTATCTGGCTTTAGAAGGAGAAATTAATAGCCAAGACTTTCAAGAAATAATGAGACAATATTTCATAAAAAGTTTTATTATAATTTAGAGAAAAAGATAGAAAAATCTTACATTTCAGGAAGATTTATACCTGTTATAAAAGATGGGCTATCATGACTTGTGTTAGGTTGAATACACTAGTTATCTTGTTGCCTTTTATAAAGGCAGATGGTTTTGAGAACATCTCAAGGAATATCAGCAAGAAGTGCCAATGTCTATAATGTCACTATCATTTATGAAAATGTATTGATCAGATAATTGCACTTGCTAGCTGTGCATGTGATGAATTAAATAATTATTTATTCTACTTAATGAAATCCAGAGAAATAATTAGTTACACTAAATGTCTTCTAATTATTCATTTTCTACAAAAGAATTAATGTATTTCAAATCATTAAAAGAACAGTCATTACCAACCAAACTTGATTACTCAGTGAAATGCATGTGAGATTCCTCCAAAAGAACAACCCTAAAAGCAGTGGAAGGAATAACAGTGAGTTAATGAGATTTCTTGAGGATGTACCTACTGTCAAGTTGAAACTGATTTTTAGAATTTTTATTCTTTACATCTATAATACTGTGGTTTAGCAGGTTTTCAAATTAATATCACAGATGTCAGAAAGGTCCTACCAGCTTTTCAATTCTATTCTCTGAGACACTTGAAACCTATTTAAAAGTCTGCTTTTCTCACAATATTGCTCCAAAAGAATAGTCCATAGGAAATAATGAAGATCATAATTACTCTGCAATATGTACTTCCTTCCTCCTTCCTGCCCCCCCCACCCAAAAAAAAAAAAAAAACAACAAAACAACAATCCCTCGTAATATTAGAAGGGAATTTCTTGCTGACAGAAGACCAATTAACACAGTCATGCTCCTAAGTCCTGGGATTTTTTTGTATTATAGGTAACTGCTTTTATGGAAATATTTATATGGGAAAAATACAGTAACTGTTCAATAAGTAGGTGTAGCTACAAAGTGGCGTTTTATTAGAAAGGCTTCAAAAAGAAAAGCTGAAATCTTGACTCTGATGAAACATTATGGACTTTACTGGTTATTTACAGTGAATCATGCATTTTTTCAAGGTAAATATAGCTTTTAAAAAGAGAATACTTTATGAACTGCTAGCTTTGGAATCACTGGGAAAATATCAGAACATTTAAATGTTGTCTTGGCTGTCAAACTGCATTCAGTTCATATGTGTTTTTCTGAGAAGAAAAAAATATTTTAACAGAAAAAATTGCTTTGGGTGAAAAATGCCTTTTAGCCAAAACTAAAGCAAACAAACAACAACAACAACAACAAAGTGGTGTTGTCATGGTGCTTCATTTTATTTCTTTCATAACCTACAATCTCTGATTGTATTTCAACGCTAAATTATAGTCTTCATGTTTTATGAGGTACGTGTTGCATGAGTCTCACGTGTGTTCTGAGTCTCACAGCTACATCTTGGAATCTGAAGTCAAACTTTCTCAACAAGTTAGGCTGTTTTCCTGAAACGGTTGAGTGTTAAAATTGAAATGCTAGCCCTGACAATATGGCAGAAGCAAATGGGAACTGTGTATTGTCAGAAGGTGAGTAAGCAATTGGCTGGACAAACAGTACAGAACAACTAAGAGGTCTAGGAAAAGTGACAAGAGTGTGAATAATAGGTGTAAAGCCTGGGGTATGGGCCTGACTGAGGTGGTGTTAAGCTGCCTCAAGAAACAGCAGAGTGCTGAGTCAGAGAATGGATAGAACTGTGCAGCCATCAGCAGATGGATGTGGCCAGGCTAGAGCGAGCTAACACTGAAAACACATTCAACTGGGAAAGGTACTAGACCTAGGAAGCCAATACAATAACTTTCCTCAAGAGAAGGAAATGACATGAAAGAAATTAATAATAAAAATAGAGTGCAAAATATTTTTATTAAAAATATAAGACTGTGAGCCAGATAATGTTGTTGTACTGCAGTAAGGGGAAGGTAGTATGCTCGGTGGGTGACTACACTGACTAGATGCAGGTCAAAATTTCTATGTATTAACAGGAAAGATAACTGACATTATAATATCTGAAATCAGTTAAATCCTACATAGTTTGCATCTTGCAGACAGAGCTGTTTCTATTACTGTAGTCTTGTTGCCCTAGAATACCTGTTCTGATTTCCTCTGAATGATCTGTCTCCTCATCCGGTTTTACTGGTAAATGTTCTTTTTGTCTAAATGGCAAACAGAAGAGTCTGACAATAAAAGCTCTGTTGTCACTCAATATCAATATGTATCAATTAGATATAGTATTTTAAACAAATATAGCTAATAAACTAAACAAACATAATTACAATAAGTTATAATAGAGATGCATGCTCTATGCAAAAATAAAATGCCTGAAAGTAGAAATGCAATGAGGAAAACCATGAAATTCCCTCAAATATTTCTAGTTTTAGTTGTATATTTTGGTACCTATCCTTATTAATATCAGTTGAAAATGAATTTATTTCCTATCTGCTTTATGGTGTCCTGCATGTTAACAGATGGATCAAGCTGTTAACTAGCCATGGTGAAAAAGTGAAAATAACCTACTGGTCCATATTTCCTTTAAATTGGGTGCTACACACATTTTTGAAAGGACAGTTCATGTATTCTTAATGCTAATGACATTAATCAAAATGGATTTTGTGCTATTAGTGAATTTTGTTATTTTAGCTGAGTTTCAATGATTACGTAATCACAGTGCATAATTGCCACCATGTTTAGTAGTCCACCACTCATGAATTATATTATTATTCACAGAAGTCAACTGCTATTTGAAAATATGGGAAGTAACTTAAAGAGTTTGTTGCCTGGCACACAGGGACTGTAGGATCAACAGTCTGACCCTTATATATTGAGTTACCTCTATTTGAACGTAATGAATTATATTTGAACACAATTAAAGATCTAAGGACATATGCATCAGAACAAAGAGATTAATTCCCAAGGAACATGCTGGCTGGGACATGGAGTGATAGGAATTGTCTAAAACATTGTTGTGTTCTAAAATACTACACGAAACACGGCATGATGTTGCTTTATTAACCACTTTTTAACTAAGTGAATCCTCTTTGCCGTCTTTAATTTTTTTGAGTTTATGATAACTTTTAACATTTAATTATTACCAAATTTTTGATCATAGTGTTCAGCAATATTTGGAAAATAATGCAAAAGCCTTAATTTCTGCCTCAAAAATGGAGGGTTAATATCACAAGGCAAGAAACTTCTCTAGAGCCCAAATAAAATTCTCAGAAGTATGAAAGAAATTGAGGTACAGGATAAGTACCTAAATAATATTTCCCCACTTCAGTGAAAGTGAAGAACTGTAATTTAGAGTTTAAGAAAAAAACGTCATATGATGTGTATCATTATATGATGTTTTGAAAGAATCCTTGAGGCCGCCTCCAACACTTTAATTATATTTGCTGTCCACACAGACTGACAACCACAGCCTTTCACCCTGCTGGAAGCATCACTGCTGTTTGTAGACAGACTGGCTACTGAGCAGTGTGGGTTTACATTCTTATGTGGCAGATTTGTTGGCAGAAGCCAACACAGATTTAACAAAGGTAAATTGGGTTTAACCAACCTGATTGCTTTCAATGATGAAACAGTTTGTTCACTGGATTATAAGAGGGCTGTGAATTTACTACTTTGATTTTAGTAAATCATTTGGCACAGTCTCCCACAACATCCCTTCTGACACTTTGGTTAAGAAATGGTTTTCCAACACTAAAAAGTACTTAAAGAGGATGTCAACGTACTCTGTTCACAAGAATTCTCTGTGACAGAGGAGGCAATGGGCATAAGTAACTTCAGGACAACCTCTATCAGGATTCAGGACAATAATTCTGCACCATGAGAACAATCAACATTGATATAAACCATCCAAAGTGGTGAAATACTTCTTGCTGGGCATATCCATGTCTTGTCTTGTTAGAGTCCTGGATAACCTGATTTTAAGGCTCTGCTCTCAACAGTAAGTGGGACCAGGTGGTTACCAGAGGTTTCTTCTGATCTAGACTTTCCTATGATTCTGTACCAGTGATTGCATCTGGACACGCTGATTGTAGGTTGTTTACAGGTAGGATGTGGGCTACTTCTGCCTGTTTGGCAGCTCTGACTGGGTGGTCCCAATGTTAGTCTAATATTGGTATCATCTTGAATATCTATGCCTATAAATTTTGCAATTCTGTCAATCATTATGCATTACCTAAAAATTATATTCAAATGGGTTTATCACACTATGTTGTAGTAAAAGTCTGACAGAATAAACCTGAGTTGGAAGTATTTCATATCTGAGAAAAAAGATACTGAAACTCTCAACTCAGCTGTTCAGTTTCACTCTGTTTGAAAGAAATCTTTCTTTGTTTGGAGAAGATAAAAAGTAGAAAGTTTTTTAGAAGTCAGTTCTCAAAATGTAAGGTATTAACGAAAACATTTATTAAAAACCAAATTCCAAACATTATGCCTAGCCAAGCAGTGTGAAAAAAAAATGCAGACAAGGTGTAATTTCTTACAGAATACCCTGTAGGCTATATTTGAAAAATCAATTTTATTTAAGGTCATTGATTTTTTAATAGTGAGCATTTTAAAGACAGTACAAATGTTATACAATAATGCGATAGTACAGATAAAAGATGGAGGAGGTGTACTGGGCATAATGGATAAACATCATCAGTGTGAATTAATCATTTGGTGCATTCTATATCAAGCCATTTCCTAGTAAGGATCTGATAATCTGACTGTTCATTACATATAATGTATGTAAGTATGCAAATTTCACAAAAATATGAATGAAGAAATATACTAAATAAATAGGCTAATAGAGTAACAATATTTTCCATTGCATTAGGTGGGAAATACATTCTATATAGAAAGAAATGGTTGAGTTGCACATTTTCTCTTTTTTAATCTTCCAGCAGGAGAGACATTTCTCCCTTTCCCTGTGCCTCAGTCTGTGGCTGTGCAGCCACCATATCAGGATGCCGTCAGCAGCTCTGCCAGGCCGGCTGCTTGGGAGGGCGCGTGGGCCTGGATGAAGGGAGCCCAGGGTCTGCGTGCTACGCCCTGGCCACAGCAGGAACACACACAAAAGTGGTCGGGAACGCAGCTTCCACTCGATGGGGCTTCCCCCAGGCTGGTGGGAGACGCGCCAGCAGAGATAAAGGCGAGAGGAGTGATCTGCTGCTTGGATTCCAGAGAGTTTAATCTTCTGAAGGTGCAGAAGCAGTGAGATGACATACTAGGAAGTTACAGGCCTTTTTATACTGGGACATATGGAGGCAGGGTGAGGGGTATAATCCAATAGAGAAAGGGAACATGGGAGGGATCAACAGGGAACCAGCCAGTGAGGATGGAACAGGGGAGGGATTACAGACACCCAATGGGGAACTGAGGGCAGGGCTGCAGGGGGGCTGTGGGAACTCGCAAACCACGATGCTACATCAGTCCTCCTTTTCCAAAGTGCTAATAAAGGGACGACCCAACAAAACTCCTCAATTGAAAAGGCAAAACAAAGTATCTGCAATAGTTATGCTGAAGTGGATTTTTTTCTTTTAATGATAAACAAAGGAAAACAGAAGGGAAGGCTACAACTGACCTGGAAAAAAAAGCAGGTACAGTAAGAATTTGTTCCACGTACGAGACTGGCTCTTATAGTAGTCTACCAGACAGGTCACATCTGTTATCACTATTTATGCTGCAGTCTTTGCCCAGGGGCTCAGCAAGAAGACGTCGTTGCACTTGCCAGGAATTCTCTGTACAAGTTAGTTCTGGTATAGCCAGGCCAGTATCTGCTCCCAATTCTCTCTTCATCATGTCTCTCATACCAACATCTCAGCTCATACCATCACCTAGACCATGAGCAGGAACTTTTCAGCCCTCATGTGAAATAGAAAATCCAAAGATCACAAATCAAACCAAATTTTCCTCCTATTCACAGATGGAAAAAAACCACTTAGAATGCAAGGGGAATTTTTGAGATGAGGCTAGGGGGGTGTTTTTTGTATCTATGTTTGGGGGGTTTTTTGCATTGCATCTTGCACTTCTAGGCTTTTCTTTCCACAGACTCTAGTCTTGGGAGCTGTAAAAAAAGAAAAATAGAAACCAGTGCATCCAAACTTGTGCGCTATCATCAACAGAACTACAGGGTGTTATCATAATAACATATGGCTTTCTTAATCTTACCAAGACAAAGAAAAATTTTGTGCATAAACCTGAGAATTCTTGAGCTCTTGCTTCTAATTTTATTGGTAACTAACTATGCCAAGGCAATTCAGAGGTAAGTCACAATACTTAAACTCCTTCCTGAAAATTTCATTCTCAGACAACATGACTGTAAAATAATTTTTGTTTTGAGCTGGAGAAAGATACTTCGATCTTTCCATTACTATGGTGAAAAAAAAAAAGTTACCAAGTACTTCACTGTGTCATGTTAACATGAGTGTATTAAATGTGTAAGCTATGAACAGTTTCAGTCTTTTTACATTATATAAAAAAGGGCAGTGTTTTTTAACATTAAGAATTAAAAGTCTTCAGTTTTCCTTAATCAGATTCCGGGCAAGCATGTGTTTAAGCCGCAGTGCAAACTGCAAACATCAAGCTTCGTGGCATCCTTTTTGTCTTACAGAGTACTAGAAACAAAATTGTTTGTATTTCAGATTCTCTCAAGAAGAAACAGGTGTTTTAGCTGCTGCTGGAATTCCTTGAAATGGTAATGATAATAATACAGACATCTTCTATAAGATGAGGCTTTCACCCTGTGAAATATCCCAAAGAGCACCAGACATTTTAGATAAATCAGAAGCTGGAAGCATGTGGAGAGTCTCTAATAGCAATCTTGTCAGTACCTAATATGAGTTCCTTAGTTAGAGATGGTATTAATTAATTTCATCTTGAGCTACCTTTCTCTGAAATAGTCATGGATAAATGACATAGCTGCATAGTCAGCAGGGGAGAAGAGGTATTTTTAGAGAATGATTAATAATTTTTAGATGTCTATTTTGTATTAAATCAATCACATTTGAAAACTTCATGAAAAGCTTCTTCTCAGAAAATGTAGATGTCTGGAAGCAAATAATTTCATCTGCTTCTGTATATCTGAACTTTCTCCTAAGGCTTCCTGCATGTTTGTGTGGGTGTGCTAGATATGAAATTATAATCCAACTTGGACTGCCCTGGGTTTCCATTGCACTGGAACAGGACTGCAAAGATAAGAGAGTGTGCAATTTAGCCAATTAATTCAGATATTGAGAATGGCTCAATCTCTGAGCCACTCAAAGAATTTCAAAGAATATCCTTTGAGCTATAAGGACTCTTCCTTCATGAATAAAACCATAACTCTAACATCTCTGAATAGTGAAAGAGGAACAAGAAGTTATACACATGCCTTTGGGTATGATTTTTAACTGTAATGGAACTTTTGAATTGAAAAGGTTTTTTTTCATGGTGAGAACACACAGAGACCCTTAAAAACTTCTGGTATACCAGTAGCAGTTATACCCAGTACGTGTTTATCTTTAGGATCAACTTAGGAAGAAATTGAAGAGTGAAAGCCTCCTGACAGCATCAAGTACATAACATAATTTGTTTTACAGTGTGGTGTACATCACTGCCATATAATGGAATTCGTGTAACATTTGAAATACTTGGCATTTCTCAAATGATTATGGAGTCTTACTTCTTCTATTTTCCTGTTAGAAAACACACTTTTTGTCTCAGGAAACAGGGGTTTGCCAAGCCTTATCTCTTGTAAATCTCTTTATATGAATAAAAGCTACCAGATGTGTAATCAAAGCATTGTCAAAGTTGGAAAAGTTGATTATTCTTTTTGGAAATAGTTAATTATTCCTTCTGTAACTAGTGATGTGATACAACTTTATAAAATTGATAAAAAGTAGGCTTTGTCCTGTATTTTCTATTTGTACCAATAATTAAGGTTGCAGGAGGACCTCAAGAGGTCATCTATGTCAGAATAACCTTTAACTTGAAAGTTAAATGTTGCTGAGGGACTTGTCCAGCAAAGAGCTGAAAACCTCCAGTGGCAGAGATGTCACAGCCTCTGAGTGACCTGTTCCAGTAATTCAGGGATCAACACTGCATCTGACTTCCTCAGCAGGTTCATGGATGAACACAAATTGGGGGAAATTGGGGGTTGCCAGTCAGGGTAGCTAATAAAGATGTAGAAATGAGCTGATAGAGCCTCTGGAAGTTCAACAAAGACAAACGGGAAGTTCAGCCACTGAGAAAGAACCTCTTGCATCAGTGCTGAGACTGATGTGCTGGGAAGAGGGCTGCAGGAAAGGTCCTTGTTGGGTGCCTTGAACCAATTAGCCTGAGCCAGGACTGCACTCTTGTGGTGATAAAGGCTAAACGCACAGTCAACTGCTGTGGTGGTTTGACCCTGGTTGGCAGGTCAGTGTGCACTCTGACTCCTCTGCAAGGGGATGGGGGAGAGAATCGGAAGGCAAAAAGTGAGAAAAAGTTGCTTTGTGCAAGCAAAGCAAAATAAGAAATGAGTTCACCACATCCCATCACAGGTAGATGTTTAGCCACTTCCAGGAAAGTAGGGTCTCAGCACATATAATGGTTAGTTGGGAAGACTAACACCATGACCATAAATGCCTTGGCCCCATTTCTACCTTCTTTTTCTGTTTTTTTACTGCTGAGTACAATGTGATGTGGCATGAAATATCTCTTTGCTCTCTTGGGGTCAGCTGTGCTGGCTGTGTTCTCTCCCAACTTTTTGTGCACCTCCAGCCTCGTCTCTGAGGAGGCAGAGTGGGAAGAGGGAAAGATCTTGACACTGTGAAAGCACTGCTCAGCAGTAGTAGCATGTTAACACTGTCTTGGTGAGAAAGTCAAAACAGCACCATAGGAGATGTTATGAAGGGAATCACATCCATGGCAGGCAGAGCCAGTACAGCTGTATTAGTGAGATCACTGCCAGCTGGCTGAGGGGAGCTGTTATTGCACAGGGGAGGCCACAGCTGAAGTAATATGTCTCCTTCTGGGTCCCAGGGAAGGAAATATGTTCATAAAGGAAAGCAAATCAATCAGAAGATCACTAAAGCAGTTAGACAGATGGAATACATAACTTGAGAGGAGACAAGAAGAGGCTTTGTTTGTTTAGGTCAGGGAAGAGAAGTCAAGCAGGCGAGGCTTTAATTCCAGTCCAATGGAGAGGCTGGAGCAGACTTTTCCCTGACCTGTACAACAAAAGGGCAGGGGCTGTTAGCCCAAAGTTGTAGCAGAGCTTCCAGAGAGATTGCAGAATCTTCATCCTTGGAGTTCCTCCAATACAACTTGACACAGTCCTAAGCATCTTTAGCTGCCTTTGAAAGTAAACCTGCTTTAAACAGGAGGATGAATTAAATGACCCCTCTCCTTCTTACCTAAATTACTTCACAATTCAACAGATTGGCTGTTTCTTCTCCCTATCACCCACTAAACTAGTTTGGAAGAAAATACATGATTTATTTCTGTCTGTGATCTTTTTGTTTTCTTTATTTTAAATAGTCTCTTACCTGAATTATTTAGAATATGAATATAAACACATGAGCTCAGAGTCTCTTGTGAAGATTTCTGAACTGTTTCTGATGCTATTTCCATAACGGATCTGCTTCTTACAATTAGCACAAAACCCAGCAGTTTCATGCAGTTTCCCAGATAGAGTTAACAAGCAGTTGCTTTGTATCTATCTAATACAGAATTAATTTACCTGCACTGATATCTCTTCAGGGAACATGTTTATGTTAGTACTTTTCTGCTGTAGCATTTAAAGATACTATTTTTTAAAATGGGAAAAAAGAAAGGTTTTTTTAAGCTCCTTGCAAGGGAGCTAAGAGAATAAAAGAACACTCCTTGTCATTTTATCTTTGAAGTGAAACCTTTGTGTAAGTAAATATGAGTCATTCGGATTTGCTACCTGCTGAGGTAAAGTACTTGCATGCTGTAATACTGCAGATATAAATTTTTTGAAATACAATTTCTGTAAAATTGAGTTTCTGTAAAGGTTTGAACTAGTGAGAAGTAGCGAAGATGTTTGAATATGTTCTTTCCTGAGACACCTTCTAAATGATGACAAACAGTGGTAGGATGAAGCCTATATTAGATGGTACTTCATAGGGTATGCGGCTGTACTTCAGGGATACTGAGAAAGCATAATGAAAAATCATTAGGAATTTTAAAAGAGAATATGAATTTTCTTTTATATATCAAGAAGTCATTATGTACTATTGCTGTGTTCGAGTGTCTTTCCATGATTTCATTATTAACCTTAATTTCCAAGAACTTTTTAACTCAGCCATTTTAAATCATATTACAAATGCACCTTATATGTCAAAAAGCAGGCACACTAATTTTGTTCAAAAAATTTGAATATACTTAGTCTAAATATATTGACATTATTGCCTGAGGTCAGACAATACTAGCAACCTGAAAAAAATACTGTTCTTCAAAGATCATGTGCTGAAGTGGTGATGTTAAGGTCAAATTTGAAAAAAGCTTAATTTAAAATAATGGATTGGACTTGCCTGTCAGCCAATTCAGTCTGAGGAATAACCGGCAGTCCAGAAAACAACCTAGACAGAAGAGACAATGAGGAGAAAATTTCTGGGAAAAAAGTGAAGTGTCAAGGAATGAAAATGCAAAGAGAGCTAGCTGTGAGATCTGCAAGTATCCCAGATACTGGAGTAAATTATGAGTTCACTTAAAATAATGTTGAGTAATTCAGGTCACTGATTAAGTTTAAACTGGACTTTCCATGAGCTGTATCATTACATAGATGGGTCTGTTTTTAAGAATTAAAGTATTTTTCACAATCATACTTGAAACCATTTTATTTTTGTCTACACACAACATGAAATCGGAAATTTCTGTTATTGCCTCAAATTTCACATTTCATGAGTTAATTGCTCCAGCATGGGGTCTCTTATGACTTCTCCAGTGTGCGTCCTCACCATAGGCTACAGTTCTTCATGAACTGCTCCAGCATAGGTCTGTTTCAGGGGGTATAATCTGTCAGGAACAGACTGCTCCAGCATGGATCCCCCACAGGGGGACAGGGGGTCACACAACTCCTGCCAGCAAACTTCTATTTTGGGCATTCAGCAGCCCCAACGTGGGACTCTCCATGGGCTGCAGGTGGATCTCTGCATCCCCGTGGTCCTCCATGGGCTGCAGGGGCACAGCTACCTCACCATGGTCTGCACCCTGGGCTGCAGGGGAATCTCTGCTCCAACACCTGGAGCTCCTTCTCCCCTTCACTGACCCTGGTATCTACAGAACTGTTGCTCTCACATACTCTGACTCCTCTCTCCTGTTGCCATTGTGAAGCAGTTTTTGTCCACCCTTCTTAACTACATTATCCCAGAGGCCTTACCACTGTCACTGATGGGCTCAGCCTTGGCCAGTGGCTGGTCCTTCTTGGAGCTGACTGGCATTGGCTCTGTTGGAAATAGGGGAAGCTTCTGGCAGCTTCGCACAGAAGCATCCCTGTATCCCCCCTGCTAACAAAACCTGGCCTTGCACCAGTACATCAATGAAATTACATTTAAAAGTATGGAAACTCAATAACTTTGATGTCTTGCAACCTTATTTCTTTTCAATCACAACCAGTTTGTACCACTTTATTTCTCTACCAATACTATTCTTTTAATGGAAATATGTTTTGTGATACAAATGCATAGTTAGATGCTTCTACCTCTTGTTTAAAAAAAAAAATCCAAAACTTTTTATGTGTTACTGCTCAGCGTAACCTTTTACATATATATATTAAAAGACTCATACAGGTGATTCATATATATGAAAAAATTATGCCTTTCAGTACAACAGGAAAAAGGATATCTACATATTATATGCACACATATATATATGTAATTAGTGTGACGCACAAGGCATCATATAAAGAGGAGAATTGTTTGTGAAATGAATGTAACTGAAGATATAATAATTCATAGATGATGAAGCAATAAGAGGTGTGCTGATCTGGGCTTCTTGAGAAAACCCTGTCTGTAGATGACCAGTTTCACACGGCAGTACCAGATTAATCAATTCCTGATTCCACTAGGCAACTTTCATTTATTCTATAATCTAACAACTCTAAGTGAATTTGAGTTCCTTGGAATTCTTGTCTAAGCATCAACTAGATATGCTTTTCATATGTTTAATATGTTAATTACCTGCTTATGCATTGCATAATTCAATAGCTTACCAAATTCTTGGAAGTAAATAAATGTTTTAATTCATAAAGCTCATGTTTTATTTATTTGTCATCAAATACTCAACTTCCAGCTTTTCCAAGAAAAAGAGACTTTTAGAAAAAATTTTTAAATGCACTTTACAGCTGTATTTTTGCATACAGTATTGCCATTTATATACTTTATAAATATGTTATTTTATATCTTATAAACTCCACTGAGTTGTACTTTAAAACATTCAGCATGTATTTATTTTTCTATATGTCAGAATAACTGCATATTGGGTGCTCCAGCACCTCTTCTACAGCTTCCATTGACTCCACCTTTCAGCATGGCATTTACTGTTGCCAGCTTTGTCAACATATTCTGAAATGAAAATTTGGCTTTCTAGTCAAAATAAGAAAGTGGTATCTTGTAACGTATGTTGCAATGAAATATATTCCTATATTTATAAAAATACATTTTATCGTCTTTTTACACCTGTCTCCTTTGATAAATGGTGCACAAATGATTATTTATTCTCATAATCAGTTTCAAGGACAATGTAAATATTCATGAATTCATCCTACCAATATGAATTTGCTGGGATTTTATTCACATAATAGGGAGTCTCTGATGCATCTATTATAATCTCACATACCTTTTCAATTTGACAGTCATAAATTAAATCCAGGAAACACATGCTTCTTCCATTCACAGAACTTAGAGAGTGATAATAAATTATTGCTATCAGTCATAATAAGTGTATAACTATATAGCAGAAAATAATCCACTCAGGAGGGAGCAACAAATATATCCCTCTTTGATTAATCTTTTTAGTGTGTTCAGAATACATGCATTAAAAGACCTGTGAATTCAGTACTGCATGGTTAAGAATTCCGATAGTCAATATATTTGTTTAATTTTCAACATTGTGTATATGCTCATATATAGTAAAGCTTGAGGTTAGACATTTAAGAAGAGTAACTGAGTGGGAGGGACAGGCAGGGGAATGAAAGGGGAGAGAAAGGGAAGGAGAGGGGAGAGGAAGGGGTTAGGAAAGGTATAGGAAGGGGCAAGGAGGGAAGCAGAGGGGAGGGGAAAGGAGGGGAAGGGTAGAAAGGATTGTTCATCCTTAAAAAAATGTCTGTACAGAGGAATAAGGCTTGGTGGAAAATGCTCCTTAGGAAATGCAGTATATCTGTCTGTAATGCCTGTCCTTGGCAGATTGCTATTGTAACATTGATATGGATTAGTTTGCTAGAATTCTATTTTATTTTACTAGACTTATTCTAATAAACATGCAGATAGAAGACTTAGTAAAATAGGCATAAAACTCTGATATTTATGCTCTGAAGCAAATGGATATCCCACTTAAAAATTCCCCAAACCTTGTTTCTTCCCAAAGTCAGAAGGATATCAGGCTTGTGAAATAAACATTGAACAAAGCCCAGTATGGACTCACAGAGTTCTATTTTTGTTTCTCAAGATGAATAGTGGCTTGTATGTATTCTTGCAAGGTGTCTATCACATGTAATTGTAAAGAAAATTAAATGGTAGGCTCTTCTTTCCTTTGAAGTTATTGTAATATTATCATCATAATTTTTATTACTAGTGTAGTAGCCACAATAGGTGCCCACTTTTCCTTCATTGGCATCCACGAACTGCAGAAATATCTTTTCATTGTCATTTACACATTTTTTTTAATGTTCCATATCCAGAACTCTGGTGAAGGGGGTGCAGACTTGTCATTACAAGATAGTGAGTTGCTCAGCCAGCGTTAGACAATCAAATCAACAGTTTTTTTAGTGGCAGTCAGAGTTCTATATGGCTGTTGTTTCAATCAGTATAGAGCTCCCAGTGGTCTTACTATATTTTCATTTTGTCCATGCATGACTGAACCCAGAAACCATCTCTGCAAAGAATAAACCCAAAAGGCAGAAATAGAAAATGAAACAGGGAGATGCATGAAATTAGGTAAAAGAAAGAAGTGCTGTGTAGTGATCTACCAGTTTTGCTTCATTTGGCACAGTAGCATAGTACTGTTTCACAGACACGCAGAGCCAGGTAGGCTTGGATTCATCTCATGGATACTCCCCCTAGACCCAGATCAGAGATGGCTGGAGCTAATGCATGTGACTGAGTGGGGGCTGTCTTGGGCTAGGCACAGCCTGCCTGCTCCCCTGGAGAGCTAGAATGAAATGTGGTAGCACTCCTGTGCAAATACTTCATGGTGCTGCAACATATATTGCAGATATGTTCTTGCATTTTTTACCATGTGCATATATTCTTTCTTCAGAATTACTTGTTTTGTTTTTTATATGGGTGTGCTGAAGAAAGAATACATTGTGTATGCTGTAATCTTGCTGTGTACAGCAAATTTCAGGAACTGGATATTGGTGTTGGAATTTAGATTTCACCAAGAGGGCCCTGTCTATGCTACAGCATTCCTGTGAATCCACTTAGGTACCCATGTAAATGTAGATAAGATGAATGTATTAAGGACATATGCAGATGCTACCTCAAAAATTGCCCATTCCAGTAGAAAATAGTTAATAGAGCCCTTATTTCAATTACCATTCAGCAGAAGAGCAGTAAGATTAAGGAATGTTCGTTCTCATAGTGTCTATTCTGCATACAGGAAAATCAAACTACAGAATACTTCTTAGGGCTACACCTGTGGATATTTAGGGAATGTATCTCCCCTGTGTTGCCTCTTCAAAAGGCATTAATTCCCAGGCACAGAATGGGGAAAGTGGCTCTGCCATCACACAGTCCCTTCAGCTGTTGCTTGATTCAGCCATGTGATACCCGGTTGATATCTTGAAGCTTACATAAAGGTAACCAGAGTATTCCAGGCTTTTTCCTAGTAGTGAGTTCTATACATTGTTTTATACAGTCTCGAGGATCTCAACCCGTAGGTCCTAAATGAAAGTACTGTTATGTAACAGTCCTTGCTTTGAAAACTCAGTATATCAAACTAGGTCAGGACACATTCAAAAATGCTGAATCCTGTAATGAGAACTGCAGTCATTTTATGAGCAGCCTCCATGAGCCTATTAGTAATTTTCTTTACATTCCAGTTGCAAACAATTATATTAGCATCTCTCTAGACTCCCTGTAGAGAACTGTTTCAAATCAGACCTGTGAGGGGTGTCAGAAGAGAACAATGTACATATAAATATATTTTGCTTCTGTGTGTCTGGTGATAAGGAATCATATTGTATAGCTGGTCATTTGCTGGATATAATTAAGACATAGTTGGGTAACAGAAAAACAGAAACTGAAAATGCACGACTAGATGAATGATTGCAATTTAGCATATTCTGTAGCAGAAAACTAGAATATAGTACCTCAGATGAAATAGAAGTTTCCCTCTGGTGCAAAGTGTCTCTGACATGAATGCGACATGTATAGAAGCAAAGTTTATCAACAAAGGCAAAAAGAATAAAGAAACATCAACTACTGCCAGATTTGGAATAAGGTACATCTAGTGATTTATTGAGTGAATCACTGCACTGAATTTCTCAGTATTTACTGTACAAAACCATAGCCATTGGTGGTGTAAATTCATTCCTTTTGTGATTTTCATGTGTTTGTGTATTTGGTATTGGTTGCCAGTTGATGCAAAAATAGTGGCAAGAAATGAATTAATAAAAAAAACATACTGGCAAAAATATTCTTGTACAATTTTTGTCGTATTAGGCAGATATATGTACCACCAAATATTCTTGTTCCTATCAGAAAGACTAAGAAATAGATTTCTAAGCCAAGTCCCTTCTTAACATTTCAGCTGCTTTAATGTTTGTTTATTAATTAGACAGTTGCATTGGGAATGTGCACAGGTAGGATATAGGTTTGATGGATGAGGACTGAAAACATTCATTAATCAAAGAAAAATGGCATCTTCCATTGCTGTTTAATAATAAATAGAGCAAAAGTACCTTTTTTTCCTTTTTTTTTTTNCACTATTTACTAAATCAATCATCCATTCATCCAGAAAAAAGGATGCAAGGTTTTGGTTCCCTGCTCAGCTTTCATCTCCCATTACTGAGAAGAATGCCAAGCCCTACATATTGGACTAGCATATGAGTTGGGCAAGATGTATAAACCTTTTCTGGAGCAACCATACCACAGCGGGGGATTCAGGGTTCAGAGGGGTGAGAAAAGCATGCAAGAGAGTTTGTGCTAAGTCTCAGCAGCAATACTGATGTGTTCCCACTGAGAGTATGAACTTGCCTTCAGCTCTTGTTCAGAAGAATGTTTCTGTACTCTACTTGAAACAGGTCTGAACTAGAACAGATATAATTAAAACCCTGTGTGAACCATCAGCCACAAGCTTATATTTTCCATTTTTATTTCCCAAATATTGCATTTGTTGCTGCTCATTCCCAGAATGAAGCAGAGTACAGGAATCTCAGAGTAACCCTGCTGTACAGGGCTCGCTACTGCAACAGTCAAGCTTAAACATGTTTAGTTGACAACAGACAGGATGCTTTCTCTCTATATTTCTCCCTGTCCCCATGAGTGCTCTCTTACAAATCTGTATAATACATACACATAGTATATGATTCCCTTTAAAAGATGGGATTACTTCACCCCTTGTCTTGCACATGCTGGTATGCACGTCTCAGTTCAACACAGGAACTTTTATATCTGAAGAGAAATCACTTTCCTATTTCCTACTAACTCGTTTTTATAACTTGCTGCCTGGAACTCTGAGAGCTACAGGTTGTCTTATTCCTGCTCACAGGGTAAGACACAGCTTTGAGCAGTGGGTTCCATTGTGTGACTGAGGAAGTTCAGCTATCCAAAGACCCAACCAAGTAAAACTCAAGAATAACATAATGTTATTGTTGTGCCTGTGGAAAAAAACCCAAACAAACCACAACCGGAAAAAAAAAACCAACCTTGAGAAAATAATCAATGAACATCATCTGAAGAAAACAGGGCACAGAGATAAATGGGATTCAGTCCACATGCGCAGGCTTACTTACATGAAATTTATAACTGTGGTTATAACTGTGGTTATTGAAAGCTATGAAGATAATGAATACTGAAATTAATTAACTATGCTTAGTGTTAAGCACACATATTTATCACCACAAACAAGAAGAACATAATTTGAGTAGACTTCAATGAAGTCTTTTCAAATTACGTAAGTGCACATTCATGTGTGAGAGGGAGAAAAGGCATACTGATTTGGTTTAAAACAATGTTGATTTATTGGAATGACATAATTTTTACAGTTTGATCCCAGAATTTAAAATAAAATTTATCAGAAAAAGATATTGAAGACATGGGAATTGAAAGTCTGATAGAATGATATTTTTGTTGTTATATTTCATAAGGACTGTACTGTTTATATGACCTTTTCAGTTCTGGCATTACTAATACGGGATTATAAATGTCTCAATTGTCTGTATCTCATAAAATTTCTGCCTTTGTTATTAATTAAAATATATGTAAGGAAAATGAGAAAAGTGAGAGACAGTCCTAAAAATTTTAATTTATGGGTCTCCCCACTACTCTCTTCTTCAAACTTTACTTCTTCAAACTCCTTTTTTTTAAAGGAGTTTCATAGCCGTTGTTCTGGTATATTGATTTGTGCAAGATGTACCTCATGGCTCTGTGGCACTCTTCCTCACCAAAAATAATAACAGAGTGGGAGGAAAAAATTGCAGGAAACTGACACTACAGATAGCAAAAATGTGTCACAAGAACAAAAAATTTAGTTTGATTGGATTTCTCATGCAGTCTGTATAGGAAATTATCTAATTTTCTTTCAAAATGGCTTGTATTATACCATGCAATATTCAATGTAGCTTGAAATTATGTCCTTACCACTGCATCTTAGGTGGATGATTTGCTAGCTGATGTTGCTTAGAGCTAGTGTCTGTGTTTGGTAATTTTTATTCCACACTTCTCTATCAGCAGATATTAATATTGCATGATTTATAATTTCACAGGTTCCTTTGAGAAAATAAGCCTTTAATTCTTCCTATGCATTAGAAAAAGATTGCACCTATAGGGATGTATATGCATGAATAGCAGATACAGTTGTATTTTGCTCTGTTCCTAAACTGGAGTACCTCATGCTTATCAGCATATCAGTAAACACTAACACATTTGCTGCTCTGAAACAAATGCATGATAAAATTGATGCTCTCTTTCTCCTTTTCACTCTTTCTGTCTGCAATGTACATCTTTTCAACTTTCTGGGAGTTTAATGATATGGAGTTTTCAGACCATTATAGTTCTCATTTAAGTGCACAGAAAACAATTTAATACAGTATTAAGAACCTCCATTTTTGATGTAAAAATTACTTGATTCTGTAAGCTGTTTTGAACTTGTTATATCATATATAATGGCTGACCTGTTAGAAGAGGTGGTAATTTATACTGCATGTTAAAACTAATATGTTTTTATTAACGTCTTACATTGAAGTACACTGTGATGTGTAGTATCTGGGATGCTCATTGTAGATGCAAACTGGTAAGAGGCTAACTTGGAAGATATCTTAAGAGAAGTGAGAACCTTTAGGCTTGGTCTTAAAATTGCTCCACCTTGAGTGTTCAGTTAGCATGCAAAAGAGCTTCTGCTTTTATTACAATTCCATTCTTATATTGCTTAAATTTCGTGTTATCACTGGGATGTTGGTGCCAAGTATGGCAGGGGAATTGGAACTAGATCAGATTTAAGGTCCCTTCAATTCAAACCTTTCTGTGATCCTATGATACAAGGAACTGGCTCAAGGTTTAAATTCTGCATCATTCTTAAAGCAAGACTCAATCAAAATAGGGGCACATCAGCCACAACATGGGATTTCAAAGAGATTGCATAGCCTGAGAAACAAAGTGGACTGCTTTTGTCACCTTGTGGTTGGATGACTCACAACAGCAAGGTCTTTTTAATAGATTTCCAGCAAAGACATGAATTTTGTCAAAACTGTTAGAGTTCTCTCTCTAAACAGTTTTTTAATCATTAGGCTAAAAAGCCATTCATTTTTGTCTCTATCTCCACATTTTCTTACCTTATTTTGTGTACTCTTTCTTCACTGAGAAAGAGAAAAAGGCAAAGGTTGCATCTTTCACAAGATATCTGATGACCTTGAGGCTAGGACACTGTCCTGGTAATAGAGTATGTCAGTGCAAATAACTTCAGCATTAGAAACTCTGTAAATCAGGTTCTTTCATGTAATTGGTTGTGATTCAAATTATAAAGCTATAAAGAAAGAGGAACACACTGTCAGAGAGCAGTGCAGACAGTGCTACACAATTAGGGGCTGAAAATTGTGGTCAGTGCAAGGGACTTGTAGCAGACGGCAATCCAGACAAAGCGAGCATGAACCAGGTCTGGAATTCATTGACAGAGTTCACCAGGAGCAAAGACTGCAGACAAGACTGCAGAGTAGGGCTGAAGGGTGCACCTACCTAGAGTGTAGGGCTGAAGTCCATCCTGGAGACAGCAGAGACACAGCTGGAAACATTCTCCTATGGCAGGACCACAACAAGGTTTTTGGATTTAATGGGGTCTGTGGACCCATGTCAAAGCACCAGAGGAAGCAGCAAGGAGGCCAAGCATGGTCACAAAAGTCTATTAGTATCCACAGTGCTCTGAAAAATGCCTGCCGATCTCTGCTGTTTTACCACTTAAAACACTGAAAGATGAGTAGAGGTATTGATTCTCAAAAAAGGATTCCAGGCTTTACTCTTGAAGAGGTTGGAGGCAGATATTAGGGGTGAAAGGGATTCAAGGCATGGTCTTCTGAAGATATTTCTTATCATCCATTTCCAGGTGATTTCCCATTTGGCATATGATTATTACCTATTCACAGTACCAGTGTCACCCCAAATACTAGTATGAGAAGTCTCATGTTTCACTTCAGGAGTTTAACATCAAGGTCATTTATTAGACTGTGTAACAGATGACTTTCTGAAGATCTACAGTTTAAGGAGGAAAGTGTGAGCATTTTGAAGAGACACACAAATTGTCACACCGAAACAAGAACAGAATAAAGGCAGTTGAAGTACCTCTTTTTCACAGTTATCTTTCATTACAGTAGAGAACATGACTTTTAAAAGCTATAAACTCAAGAATGAAATATTCTAATTTGAATTGGGGTGACATATATCCGTCTTTTGATTTGGTTTGACTTTTTAACTTCCAATAAGCCATACTCTAGATATTAATAGAGCTCTTTTGCATTGAGGTACTCATCAGTTCAATGTGGTATCTTGCAAAATTTAGAATTGTGACCATTGTCCTCCCCAAACATTTACTCACTTCTAAAATAACTGTAAGGCATTCTTCTAGTTTCAAATGGTAAAAAGGAAAAAAAAAAAAAGTAAGACTAAGGTTTCCATTCACTTAAACAAAACAGTGTCATTTTAATTGACAAAGTAAGTGTGAAATACTAGTAAGAACAGCAAACTTTTCACTTAATTCTGCATACTTTGCAATTAGTTTGAATTGTAAATACTGGGAAAGTTTTGTAAAGTTAAGCATATGAAACACATTTTTAAAATGCATAACTTACATTTTAAATGCATTAACTTACAAGAGTTAGGGAATTGTCTTTGTGCCAGAATTCAGACTTATTTTCTTTTTAACTAGTAAGCTCATCTGACTGCATACAGATTGTGGAAGAGTTGAGTGATGAGCTAAAATGATAGATCATAAAAAGTTTTTTAATTGCTACTGCCTCAGAATTAGAAATTTAGATTTTTTTCAAATTCTATCCCAAACACAAATTTATTAAATACGTATTGGATTTATTTCTATTTCATGCCTATGCAGTCAAGAAAAGATGTCTGGCAAAGAGAGGGCTGTGGTCAGACAAAATGTCATAGCATTATATGAAAAAGGACAAAGTCTGCTTGGGATTAAAACCTATCAAGTTTTTATAAATGTCAAATGCTCTTTTCAGTGTAATCACTGTTTGCAATACTGTTTTGTCCCTTTTGCACTCGCTGCTCAATAGACTTTTTTTTCTCTTTTTAATATGAGCCCATTATGTGGTTGTCATTATTAATCTTGGTTATGAGCTACCTCTATAATTAGCCTTTTCTTTTTCAGCAGAATATTTTATATAGTCAAGAATTTTTAAAATATGAGTAAAGAGTTATTAATAACACTCTTTGAGATTTTTGCCAATAAAGGTAGTTTTTAGTAATACAACTTTAATTTTGTTTACTTACATTATCTCATTGCATCTTTATGTATTGAGATGTGGATATTTAGAACAAGATCAAATATCTCATGGTAAAAGTGATAAAATTACTGCAGTTATGCCAAATATCAGTAAACACCCAAAGGGCTATATCAACCTTATCTAGAAATGAGGGAGATTCTTCCAAGATTTATAAGTGACTGCATTATCTATCTCTAAACTTTTTCATCTCCTGTAGTGCCAAATCTATATACTAGATTTTGTCTTCCTGTATAGTTTCCTGGAAAGTACCTTAAGCCTTTAAGCCTCTGTTCAATCATGACAGGGAACTGAAATTGAGTACAATGACCTCTATTATTTTGATTGTTACTAAATGAAATGGAATTTAGCTTGCCTTCCTTTTGCTCTAAAGGAAGGGCTGTTTTCAGAAGGGTTTAGATCAAGCCATAACTCATTTTAAAATAAGAAGAAAAGAAAGTTCCACTGTATAGCAAACAATGAAAAAGAAGAATGGTAAATTATATTACCTTTTACTTCTATTTCTATTCATATGATCATTAACCAAAAAAGCAGATTATTCAGTCAGCAACAAGATAGGTTGAAGCCCTAGACCTCAATAAAATTATATTTTAAAAGTAATGCAGATATTCAGTACTTTCAGTATACAACATTTGTAATTGAAAACAGAAAATAAATATATCTGAAGTAATACGTACTGACATATGAGGCTGACCTTCCTGTCACAGGAGCCTTTTCTTCTATTCTTTCCTACAGTGTCAAAACTCATCTAAAAGAAAGTTGTCTGGACACAGTTTGTTTGTTTGTTTTATTGTAGAAGTAATGTAGCTTTTTTCTTATACAGTTCAACAATGTTGCCCAAGAAAGAGAAATAAGAAGAATGGGAACAATGAGAATTATTAAGGAACCTTGATCTCATCCACTGGTGATCTCAGAACTTGTATAGGTAGTGGTTAGAGTTGGAAGCCTGGGCTTATCTATAAGAACACAAAATCAGTAAAAAAAAAATCTACATACAATCTAAAGTATTTATGATAATTAGTTGGCAGAATAATCTAAAGTACAGAAAGCTGTACATTTACAGTTTCATTAGATCTATCTGAAGAATTGTAATTTTTTTAAGATACATAGTTTACTTGTTCTGTCAGAAAGCAAGCAGTAGAGATGTAAAACATCTTTTTTAAATCTACATTTTGGGGCCCCACAAAGGATATTTTTTTTTTCCTTTTTGTTTTTCTTTTTATGTGAATCTTTGGTAAGTTCCCCTATCTTTAAAGGCTTCAAGACTGAGTTTAACAGACAAGTTGGAAAAAAAAAATCATTTCATCATATTTAAAATCTGTATAGTTTAGTTTGAGTCAGAAAAGGGTGTCTAGAATTTCATATGGGTCTACACAATAATTTAGCCATTGGAGTATGATTCCCTATCAGTGACAGTTTTAAAAATAAGTGGTTAAAAATAAAAAAATTATAGATATTAAATAACTGAAAAAAAAGGTTTTCTGTCTCCAAAATGTTCCGACTCTTTACCTGCACAACCAATTTTGACCTGTCCCTGAGGAAAATTGGAAAAATAGACCCACATTGAAGAAAGAAAGGAGAAGAAAATAATTTCAATTGAGTGGCCATTTTAAAATTTAACACCTGAAAATATTTTATTTTATACTTTTAGGAGAGCTTTTGGCTTATTTATGAAGTCTCTGAATTCGAATTTTGGATTCATTTCACTACCCTGCATTTCCCTTTACCTGTTTTCACTTGCTCTTAGTACTTTGGGAGAAACATTAGCATTAAACTTTGACAGTGTTAAAAGCAGTACTGAAAAGAACCCTCAGAATATAAACCCGGTATATCCATTTTGTCTGGTAGGTGCTTGAAACTTCTTCAAAACTAATAGTATTTCTCATTTCCTATATTCCTATATAAACTCTTTTCTAGGGTGGGGAGAGAAGTATTTGTGGAGTTATGGCCTAAACACTTGGGCTAACAGCAATTTTAAGAGAGCAGTCTATCACAGGCAAACTTCTTTTTAACCATGAATAATTCATAAGCAGATTAATCTCAAGGTGTTTAAAAAGGCAATTGTCAAAAGCACTTATGTAATTTAGAAACTGGAGTTTTATCCAGAAAAATATATTTCAGAAATCTAACTTTAGGATAGAATTTTTTAGTGTGTGATCTAATGCTCTATTTTGTCTCATTTTTTAAAGAAGCAATAATTCATGCTATTGTTAAAAATGTTCGTTCATCATCTCAAAACGAAGTTTAAAACAATGGTAACTTCTTTTCCCTTATTCTCTATAAGGGACAAGCTAAAAATACACATCACATCAAAACTTAAATAATGCCAGTAGCCAATGCTGAAGATGGAGTTAGCATGGCTAAAGGAAGTTATTTGCATTGCATAGCCATGTTGTAACGAAGTTCTCCAGTCCACTAGAAGTATTAGTCTAGACAAGATAGACAAACTAAAGCCTGTTTAGTATGGACATTCAGTTTCCCTTACACTTGAGACATTGTCAGGATAGCACACTGTCTGTTCATTTAAAAAAGTCTGATAAAAAATTGGAGTGGACAGTGACAAATGTCTAAAATTGATTAAACACTTTATAGAGAAAGATGTAAGGATTCAGTTTATCAGGAAGAAGTGATGGAGGGTTGTGTCATAGCTTGTAAGTAAACTTCTGTGATGTAGAAAACAGGCAGCAGTGGTCTCTTTAGTGATGTTGATACAAGAAAGTCCTCTGTATTGTCTGTCTTCGTATCTGTAAAGAGGGCTATATATCTTTCTAGAAGGACCAAGGGAACTGTAATGCTCTTTTGTCTTGTGCAAGTTTGAAAGCAAACCAGTGAGAGACTTGAAATCTGAACTGCAATTTAATAAGAAAATCAAAATAAATGCAGTAGTATAGAAACACTGACAGAGTCAGGATACAACCTGACACCCTGTTGGTCAGGGTGGTGGTAGCAGTCCGATTAAATGGTGGCTGCAGTCCTCCTGGAGGGATGGATGTGGTTCCGTTGAAGTGGTGATCTTGTAGAAGGGTCTGGTCTTCCTCTGAAGATCCAGTTGCAGTTATGTAGCTCTTGTCCTCTGGGAATCCAGTAGGTAAGGACTGCCTGTGGTGTTCCAAACTCCAGATTATATCCAGGTGGGAATGCTTGGTTCCTCCCCCTCGGCGGCGCATCTCACAATGGGATGATGTAATTTTATGAGTCATGCAGTGAGGCTGGATGGCCCATTAACAGAAGATATCCTTCTGGAGAGAGTTATCAGGGATGTGTCATGGAAGAGATAAAGAATATTGCCCCACCTGGTTTCAACAGATGGTGATAGAATACATACTTTTGGTTACATCTTACATTGTAACCCAAGACACGTCTACAGAGAGACAGACAGGTTGAAGACCCTTCTGTCAATAAACTCTATACATGATATACTTTATTTTTCACTATCCCTATAAATTTTCTAAAAAAAATCAATAATCAAACAGTTCAGTGCACATGTGTAGTTTTATATAGGTAGTAAGTGGGTAAATGGAAGGTCTAACAAAAATATGAGTGCTAAAACACTAAAAAAAAATTAAAAGGATGAACAAAAAACCTAAGCATAAATGAAATGTTTTAAATTATAAGACTTGCCTAGGGTTTGTGTGGCAAGGTTTTTGTAGCAGGGGAGGCTAAAGGGGTGGCATCTCTGAGAAGCTGCAGAAGCTTCCTCTGTGTCTGTCAGAGCCAAAGCCAGCTGGCTCCAAGTCAGACCTGTCACTGGCCAAGGCTGAATCCATCAGTGAGACTGGTAGTGCCTCCAGGAGAACAGATTTAACAAGAGGAAGAAGTTATTGTGCAGGGCCAATTGCAGTAAGAGAGAGGAGTGAGAAAATGTGAGAGGAACAGCTCTGCAGACACCAAGGTCAGTGCAGAAGGAGGGGCAGGAGGTGCTCCAGGTGCTGGAGCAGAGAAACCCCTGCAGCCCGTGGTGCAGCCCATGGTGAGGCAGCTGTGCCCCTGCAGCACAGGGGAGCAGAGATCCCCCTGCAGCCTGTGGAAGGAGACCAGAGCCCATGATGGAGCAGGTGGATGTGTCCCGAGGAGGCTGTAACCCTGTAGGAAATCGATGATTTATTCTCTCCTTGGAGTGAAAATCACGATAGGTTATTTCTTTACTCTTGTGTAGTTGGAAAATGGCTATGGTAGATGAATTTTTATTAAAAATTGTTATGTAGCTGAGAGTTCAATACCTGAAGTGTATTATTGATTATAAACAAATCACAAAACAATTTGGTTTGAAGAAACCTTTAGGAGATAATTTTTCCACCTTCTGCTCAAAACAGAGCTACATGCAAGTTGTTCAGAATCTTATGCAGTAAATTTCTGAAAATCTCTAAGAATAGAAAATATCAAACTTCTCTGGGCAACCCTTTCTGTCTTTGCCTTTTTAAGCAGTCCTCCCAAAGTACTATTTAAAACTACTAAACTCTAATTTAAATGAAGGCCCATTGTCTTTTTAGGAGAATAGTTTTAATCACTTCTTTATTTGTTTCTGCCCTTTCTTAATGGGCAAAATTGTGGCATTTGCTCTCTAACTCATGTGGCAATATGGGTTAATATTGCTACTGAGCTTCCATGTTTTTTCCTAAATGAATACCTCTGTAAAATATCTATAATAAAGCACTTTCTTCCCTCACAAGTGTGTTGTAAGGTTTAATGAGACAATAATGTGCAGAACACAAAATCTTCAGATAATAGGTCACGTGTAAGTGCAAAGCATTAATTATTATTATTTCTGTCCCTCAGAGCATATTTTAAATGCAAAAACCATCCACATGAGGATGTTTAGATTATTTTTTTACCAACACTGGTTTTCTATTACTTTTACTCAGCAGTGTACTATGGGTCTCATATATCTCACCTATATTTATTTAGCTTTCTACAGTTCATACTTCCCAAATCCATGGCTTATAATAAATTAGGGAAAAAAAAGGCAAAAATTCTCATTATAAATTTACCACATGTAAGCAAAATAACTCGTTTAGGAGGTAGGAGAGTTTCCATTCAATAAAAATTGAAAAATCATTAAATGTGTAGGGATTTATTCAGAGAAAGGGTCTATGAAAACAAATGTGTCTTTATCAATTTGATGTTTTGCTACTATAACAAAAGATCAGTGCCAGGACACAGGTTGTAGCCCTGTAAATAATTATTGCCCCGATCAGGGGGATGCAGTGCAGGGGCTCAGCCTTGCCATGGTCGAAGCTGAATGTCTCTGATTTAACCCCAACTAGCAACCGCTGTCTCACCTGATCCAGATTTACATTACACCATGGATGGACTTGGATCCACTCTGGGTGGGTCTAAATCCATGTGAAAATGGACAGGCTTCTTCCACAGCACCTGAACATATTTTCTCAAACTTCATGTATAGGACATATTTTTCAGTTCAAATTGTCTAAAAGCTTCATTTTAACCAGACAAAATGTTGTGGCCTAAATACAGCCCAGTCACTTGGAACTGGAAATACGTATTACCTAACTTAGAATACAATATGAATTCATAGGGCCACATATGAGAGCAGAGTCTTCTGGTGTTTTTACAGAGGACTATCTATGCAGGGCTGAAAGAGCCAAAACAGGTTCAGTCTTAGTAGTTTTGCTTTTTGGGAGCAGTTCCTAGAATAAATTGCTCCAACAATTAAACCTGAGTCTTGATTGGAGAGACCCTGCTGGAGACAGCCAGGCAACAAACCAACAACCTGCAGGTACTGAACTCTAGACATCCTGTAAACATTTCCTAGTTTCCCAAGGGCATGTCCTAGCCTCTGGAGGAACTGGAATGGGAACCTTGGCTGCCTCAGCTGACACTGAGAGAAAGATTTTAAGTAAAGAGAGTAAAATGAGATAGATGAGAATAGACTGTTACTGTGAAGATTAGGATATTTAATAGATATTTTAGGTCTTGTGCCACTGTTTCTCATTAAATGTTTATCAGGTGAAAAGAAAAGAAGCAAAAAGCATAACAATTAAAAAGCCATATCAGGAAAAACAATGAAGTTCATCAGAGTAACACCCAAAGGTGTGTTGATTTTGAAGGCTGGTAAAAGCTGTTTTGTCTGAAAGCACTGTGGCTTTTCAGTTTCTATTCTGCCAAAAGCTTTGTGTAATTTTCTTCTGGAAGAACTCAGGAGGGATTCAGGAATATTCTGGAGGGGAAGGAGCTCCGAAAATAACAGTGATTAAGACATGCCATAGTCAGGGCAGCAGGCAAGGTATGTTTATTCATCTTCTTGAGACTCAGCTTGTAGGACATAAATTATAAAAATGGGAGCAGTGTGGTTTAAATTATACTGGTTTGATTTTTTTTTCCTAAATTACTTTTTATCTTGTCTTTATCTTATCCCTTCATTGTTTTATTTTCGAAATTAGTGTAGAATTTTATTTTGAAAACAGTACTAAATGCTCTGCTACCTATAACTGAATGAATTCAGTACCTGGAACTAAATATAAAGCCATTAAAAAAGAAATATTTTGCAGTCAAAGTGTCCTTATAATTGTTACACATTGTAGCTATTAAGAATACTGCTCTTGTGTAGATTGCTTTCGCTGTCTCTCCAACCCTTGTCTCTCTAGCCCTTGCCAGACAATGTGTTAATTATACTGTATGACATACAAGGTGCCATTGTCAAACACAACTGAAGAAGTGGTACTTAAAATACTTCCATCTTTTAAAAATATTATTTGTTCCATTACGAAATTTGCCTATTATCAAGCCCCAATATTTAATTTCTGGTAAAGTTTCTTACAAAATATTTTATATTCAATCACATTCAAGACATTTAATATATGCAAAACTAATTCTAACTGTTAAGAAATATATACCAGTGTGCAGCAATGCACAGTATTTATGAGCAGAAGACAGCACTATTCTTATGGTATTTATGTTCACTCTTCCTTTTTTTTTTTTTTTGGAGTTGTTTAAAGAGTTTTTTGATAATTAAACAGTGAAAACTATTTCCATCACTTTCATTATCTTTCATATTGTCAAAGAAAAACAAGAGACATTTAGAAAATGGATTTTCTGAAGCAAAGAAAATTACAGAATATTATACGGACCAAAAACCAAATTACACAATATAAGCAATAGCACATTTGAAGACTCATTCACATGTTCACAGCATGAACAAGTCATGATAACGAAGGCAGTTAATGATCCTTCCCTTTTTCTCACAATCTGTAGCTTAAATATATTTTTAAAACAAACTTTTGAGCTGTTCTCTTGAACTGCCTGTCAACATTATAATTAGAATAAAAGAAACTCACCAGCCATTATCAAGTATATGTGTTATGAAAACAAATTTATTTTTACACATATTGTTGCATGTATTTTGTAGTAAAATGCTAAATTTCCAAACCCTTAGAGGTCTACTTCTGTCAAACTCTACACAAGAATTTCTGCTTTCTCTCTATCTGTTTCCTAAGTCTTTGTACACACAAAAAACCCACCCAACCAAAAAACAACAAAAACACCACCAAAAAAAACCCCAAAACAAAGCAGAACAAAACCCAAAAAATCCCCAAAAAACCAACAAAACAAAAAATCAGGGCTCTCAACCTTCTCCTATTTGTCACTCTAAGTACATCAGAACAGCCTGAATAATTATGCATATTACCATGCAGCTCAGAATTATGCACTCCTTCAATAAAATGCTGCCTTTATTTTTAGGTACAGGGCTGACAGGGATGGATGAGCATTTTACAGGTACTTTAAATAGCCAACTGAGCCAGTCCAACTGGACTCTCATGATGAGAAATAAGCATCACTCTCATGGATGAAGTTCTTTAATTTATACCTTGGTCCTACCTACAGCTAAACTAAAAGGCTGACAGATTAGCTCTGTAAGAAATAAATGGATTTTTCAGGAGGAGAGAGAGGACTGTTCTCTATCTTTGTCATATCTTAATCACATAGAAACTTAGGGGTTTGTTTTATTTTTATGACAAAAACAACTGTAAGCCAGTGTGAGCAAATGGACTTCTTGGCTTTACACTTAATTCTTGTGTAGCTGGTTTTAGCTACCAATAAGGTTTCCTATTGTGTTTTTTTCATTCAGAGTCAATGAATCTCAACTGAATTGACTTTGTAGCTGCACCCCATAGGTAGACTAAGTGTTTTCTGGGCTATTAAAGTGCCTGTTGCCCTGGAGCTTTCCTGAAGTAGATATAAAGTCCAAATAGCAGCTGGAAGACACACAGTGAAACTTTGAAAAAATGATAGCTGCTGCTTCTCTAGGTTTCTGGTCATATTTACAGTAGAGTGTGAAGGTCAGACCCAAGAATATGATGAAATTTTTCACAGTTTCCAAGTAGCCTTTCTCTTATTCTCCTGGGTACGTATTAGAAAAACATGTCTCAATTATACAAGCCTCATCCTTTTCTGCAGAGATGAAGCTCTGTTAAGATGATCTCTGGACTTTCTGGACTGTTTGCAGCTCTCTCAGCTTTCCATATCTATCAAATTATCTACTCTAAGCTACTACAGAGGCATGTAATGAAGGATATTTCAGTGCAATGCATTGCACAAAAATGTAGGACTAACTGTATCTGACCTGATAAGAATCAGAGGCAACTTCTATTTTGCCTGAAGTTGCAGACATCATGGGCTAGATTCTGCTGCTCTTGTACAAATGTGATCATATTTTCTGCAGTATCCCTTGAGTTTCATGTGACATTTGAAATATTTTTATCAGGTGTAATGAAGCTTATAGGATGCAAGAATGCAATCACTGTTTCTCTTTTTTTTTAAATAAATGTTTTCAAAAGCTTGCAGGGCTACTTTGTGAACTCTTTTCCAAATTATGCATCTCACATGCTAACACTTCAAATATTTCACTGGAGGAACAAACACCAGTGCCTTTCAAAGTAAAGCCATAGATTTGTAAAAGTATTATCTGATACTTATTTCTCTGTGGTAACTCACTACTATCCTCTTATCCTGAAAAGTGGCTATGATTCAACAACCTTTGGTAAGCAGTCAGAGCTTCAGAATATGCACCTGTTTTTCTCTTATGAAGGAATGACTTTCGCATTAACCTTAGGCAAAAAAATGAAACCTCAGTAAAAGAAATCTGTCTTGACTGATTTAGCATCATCATAAGTTGATGTATATTTATGTGCTTGTGTCATTTTACAAGAGAAAATAATTTGGTTTTGATTTTGGTTTTGGTTTTTTTGGGCAGGAGGCATTTAAATGACTTTTGATGTCAGTGATACAATTTCTAAAATTTTCATATTGACTTAGAGTAATTTTTCTGCTTGCAATTCAATTCTTTCTTTTCTGTAGTTTAAATGTTTGAAGACAATCTTACTAAATCAGATCTATGCTGCTTTTTAGTCTGTGCTGTCTCCCACAGAATAAAATTTGGGATAAATTCTGACTTAAAACAGATTCCAGTAAAGAAAATGTAACTAATAATCTGATCAAGGAATTATAACAAATTTCAGACTTAAACTGTGTTTTTTACATTTCAGTTGGCAAATGGTCAAGATGAGAGTTTAGCTTATTTTTTTAGAATCTTCATCTGACTTTTGAGGTGAAAAATGAAGCAGTTGGGTCTTCTCCATGAAGTTTAATAAAGTACTTAAAATGAAAAGGCTAATTTCAAGGAAAATTTGCAGTGTATAATGACAAGGAGCACTTCTCACTGTGTGAGGGTTCAGAATGATGCATCTTAAAAAGCTGATTAATTTTTTTTTTACAACACTTTTACAGCAAACCCAAGAGCAATTTGTAAGATAAAAACATTTAGCACAAAAACAGAGAGTTGTGATTATAAAGTAAGGATTAATGTTTATTTCTACTAGATAGACTATATATGGCACTATATCTAAGGAATGATGAACTTTCATAATTTCTTTCAATTTAAGTCAAAGACATTGGAATCAGATACTGAAGAGCTCTCAACTTGTGAGCCTAATCACCATAAGAATTATATGGAAATTACCTGGCAAAGGTCTGTTTATGTATTCTGTTGTGGTTTGTAGAAGCCAAATATTTCATAGAAATATCTTGAATTCTACAAATTTCTGTCTAATTGTGAAATTCTCCAGGTTTTCTACTCTGCTGGAATCCAGATCTTTCAAAATCTGTGGCTTGAACTGAATTTGCAGGGCTTCCAGAAGCCCTAAAAGAGATCCCAAGGTCAGAAGGCCCCGGATGGCCATCGAATATCCCACCTCTCATCCCGTCTCTGGGGGAACTGAATATCCAGGTTCCTTTGACTTTGCAGTGGAGTGGAAAGCTACATCATCTAATAATTGTTACAGTCTGGAATGAAAAAGTATATAAATTTCATTTGAAAACATTCACAGAACAGAAGTGTCTATTATCTTGTCAGCATCATGAGCAGTTTTTTCCCAAATTATTGTTTTTCAGGATTTCTATTCCATAGGTTCTAAAATTGGTTTATCTTCCAAGACCATTTATGATCCAGTGTGACCTAACTCATCAGCTGTCAACCTGCTCCCTGCTTAGGCCTTCTGTCCAGCCCTGCCAGATATTGCCTGGAATTTGAGCTTCTTTCCAGGCTACAATAATTTTACACAGGCAAATTGCCCCTATTTTTTTTTTTTTGCACATAAATAATATCTGTGGCTGTTATTGTGCCCTTAAACATGTTTTCCTTATGACTAGAGGCATCAAGTCTATTTGAAAACCCACTGATTTACATGTGAAGGAAAAAAAATAAAAAGGGACAGAGAAAAAGATTGAGAAGGGTTTTTCCAAGTCACACAACTTAACCAAGGACTTAACCTTGCTCTGTGGCCCATCCTAGACTTGTGGGACTGTGCTTTCTGTAGTTCACCTTCTCATGTGAAACTCCAGATTTTTCGCTCAGAAGTTTTAATTCTGAACTAGAAATTGGAGGCTAAATTAGCTAATCTACAGATGTCAGGGAATGCAGCAGAACATGACATCCAGCTTGGACTTTTCAGTGCTCCCCGATTTTCACAGCTAGTCCTACCTTGGCAAGCCTTGTGGCTGTAACTATTAAGTTGACGGCTGACATTTGTTCTCAACATGAATGAGAAACAGCCTTTTCCTTGCATGTTATTGACAAATTGTTCTTCTTTATCTTTTTGTCCTTTTGGATGGCTCTTACAAATTGAGATTACTCAGTACACAGTAGAAAAATCAAAATGAGTTAATGCATATTAAATTAAACAAACAAATAAACAAACCTTCAAACCTGCAACTGCAGTGATACAGATAATGTTCTAGTTTAATGAGATGGATTAATTTTAAAGAAAAAAAAAAGTATGTTATCTCCTCATGGCATTTGTCCTGTAATTTGTTTTATTTAAAATTTGTCAGATTCTTTTATTGATATCTTTATAGCCGAGTGCAAATAGTTTCACATATATCAGCAAGTAATGAGGGTATTGTGTTTACTTTTAAAGAAAGTACTTTTAAAGAACCCAAGATTTTCATTGTGGAAACAGTTCTAAAAGTATCGATACCATTAAAATTTTTACAATTACTATACATCTATAGTAATTTATTTTCAATAAAGCTAGCAGTATGAGGTGATGTTAAGGAATATCAGCATATATATCCATTCTGATACCCTTTCTTGCTTGCTCTTTCATCTTTCTGCCTGATACAAAACTACTTCCCTATGGATGTTTTGGCCTATATTCTATTCTCAGTTATAGACTGAATAATTTTATTAAAATCTATTGTCTGCTGAAATTCAAAATTATTTTGCATGAATTAATTAGTTTTAAGATAACATTTAAAACAAACTACTGAATACTGAAATGTTGCTTGTTCAAGGTCAAGTATCTACCAGTAGAAATATTTTTCAAATATGTAGATTTCTTTAGAGACATAAGTTATTGTCTTTAATATATATCAGTACAGTCTGGATGACAAATGGATTGAGAGCAGCTTTGAAGAGAAGGAAGTGAGGCTAAACGTGGATGAATAAATAGGAATGTTGCAGCAACTTGCATCCCAGAGAGATAACTGTATCCTTTTTGGTGATGAAACATTGGACCAGGCTGTCCAGAGAGCTGGTAGATGCCCCATCCCTGGAGGCATTCAAGGTCAGGTTGGACAGAGCTCTGAGCAATCTGACCCAGTTGAAGATGTCCCTGTTCATTGCAGAGAAGTTGGACTTTAAAAGTCTTTTCCAACTCAAACTATGCTATGATTCTATGATCCTAGACAGGAAACCAAAGAGTGTGGTCCCTAGGCCAAAGTAGGTCTGAAATTCTGTCCCTCTACTCTGCTCTAGTGAGACCCCACCTGGAGTGCTCTCCTAGAATATCATAGAATCATAGAACCAGCATCATAGAATAAGCTGAGCTGGAAGGGACCCATAAGGAGTACTCCCAACTCTGGGGACCCCAGCACAAGACAAAGATGGACCTGTTAAAACAGGTTGGGAGGTGTCCATGAGTATCACTGGGGGGCTGAAATACCTCTCCTGTGAGGACAGGCTGAGAAAGATAGCATTGTTCAAACTGGGGAAGAGAAGGCTCCAGGGAGACCTTACTGTGGTCTTACAATACTTAAAGAGTGCTTATAAGAAAGATAGAGAGAGACTTTAATCGTGGGCTTGCAGCAATATGACAAGCAACAATATTTTTAAACTGAAAATAGTCAGTTTAGATGAGATATAAGGAAGAACTCTTTTATTACAAAGGTGGTGAGACACTAGAAAAGGCTGCCCAGAGAAGTTGTAGATGCCCCATGCCTGGAAATATTCAAGACCAGGTTGGATGGGTATTCAAGCAACCCAGTCGAGTGAAAGGTGTCCCTACCCACCGCAGAGTGGTTGGACTAGATGACCTTTTGAGGTCCCTTCCAAGCCAAATAATTCTATGATTCTATGATACTAGCAGTACCTAGGTAGTGTGTTAATATTTTATTGTTATCAATTATTAGATTTTTTCTTCCATTCAACCTTTTTTAAAAATTTTTTTCTAAAGATTACATTTCCATTTTTAATGTTTAGAGTTTAAACAGAAATTTTCTACAGCATGTACTAAACATATTTTATCTGTGATAAAATCTCATCCCTGTGTGAATATAGTCCCTGTACAACTATGTAAAATAATTCAGGACATCATACACATTTTGCAGAAGTAGAAATGACTGTACAAGCTTTTAAGTAATAGATAATTAAGTTCACTTTGTGCTGAATAAAATTTTGAATGCAGAGACCTTGCCAAGGGGCACTCAAGCTTTGTTAGAGGAAAGGCAAGATTGTTCATAATAGTAATTGCTACATATCCTGGTATCTGTGGCAGCAAACAAGTTTGCAAGACTGAATTCAGGAAAAAGAGGTGAGGAATGAAAATTAATCCTTATTGAAATGAAAAAAATTCTGATGAAGACAAATTTAAATATTTCTAAAGAGTATTCATGGAAATTATATATCTGCAAATATAGCAAACTGAATGAAGATAACTATATTTTTCTTTTCAAAATAAATTATCACCGGGATGGGGAGTAGAATGAAGCCCACATAATCCAAGTGGAAACAGTCAGTGACCTGATGCACTACTTAGATACACAAAAGCCCGTAGGTCCGGATTGCTTCCATCCAAGGGTACAGATAGAGCTGCTGGCAGAGCTCACCAAGCCACTTTCAACCATTTGCCAGCAGTCCTGGCTAACCAGGGAGATCCCAGGTGACTGGAGATGAGAAAATGTGAGGCCAATCTACAAGAATGACCAGAATGAGGACCCAGGGAATTACAGGCCTGTCAGCCTGACCTTGGTGCTAGGGAAGGTTATGAAGCGGATCATCTTGAGTGACATCAAATGGTTCATGAAGGGAATCAGTCTTGGTAGACTGTATATTAGGAAAAATTTCTTAACTGAAGGGGTGGTCAAGCATGGGGACAGGCTACACAGGGAAGTGGTAGAATAACCATCTCTGGAAATGCTCAAGAAATGTCTAGGTGTGGTACTTGGGGACATAGTTTAGTGGTGAAGATGGCAGTGATAGGTTAATGCTTGGACTCGATCTTTGAAGTCTTTTTCAACCTTAACAATTCTAGGATTCTATAGGCAGATTATCAATCTTAAATTTTGGCATCTCTACTTTAGATGACCCTTACAGGTGTAAAACAAAAATTATTTTCCTCTCAAAAACATTGGCAGCAGACAGTTGAGGCACTAAATATGTGTATCAGATACATTAAAAAAAAAAACCAAAACCAAAACACCAAGAAAAGAAGAAGCAGAAGAAAAAGGAAACAAATGTTACAGGAATAGTCAAAGGTATGTCAAGAGCAACTTAAAATGTTAACTTTACCATCAAGCAGGAGTCTGGAAGTTTTGCACAAAACCACTTACATGAGAGCTATTTAAATGAGAATAAGCTTACCCCAAACAGATGATAAGCATTAAGTAAGGAAGAAGTGATGATCTAAGAGAATTGTTTCTGTCAAATTTCCTGATGTTCTCTTTTATTCTAATTGTGTGAGAAAGTTGTGAAGAAGAAATGTTATACAGACTTTTAGACCAAAAAGTACCAACAAAACATCTATTTCCACTTTCATATTAAAAATTACCCTTTCATCCTCCCACCTCTTTATATTAATCAGTAAGATTTAACATCACAGTCCTCTGGTACAGTTGTAGGGGACAGTTTACAGAAACGAGTGTATAGATAAAACAGTCTTAATCTCCTGAAATGATGTAAACAAGTTAAAAGGAATATATTAATTTGGTGTCATAAAAAAAAAAAAAAAA
>VWZW01002152.1:142883-229361 GCA_013397115.1 Edolisoma coerulescens
AAAAAAAAAAGGCTAGCGTTAAAGACAATTGACAAATTTTGACGTCCCTGGGAATGCAGAACAGATTAAAATTTCTTCCTAAATACAAATCCAATGATCAACCACATCACTAGTATGTATACAGGATTTACTTGGTAGGTACAGCAACAGAGAATTCTGGTGCTCCACGTTCCATATTCTGTATACCCTATGCTATATCCAGTTTCAGTTAATATAAATTTCTGTCCATGTTTGGATCACAGCTAAGGAACAGAAGAATATGAACAAGCCCTTTGGAGGTCATCAGGAAATTAGTGGATTTGGCTGGATGGGTATTTTGATGCCACCCTTCTTCCTCCAGCTTGCAGAGCAATCTGTATCAGACAGGATGGCCAGCACCTCTTCCCAAAACAAAGTCTATAGAAAACAGAATTATCCCACCATCTTGCCTGTCTTACTAAGCAAACACTTTTACATTTCAGTAAAGGAGCTACAGAGCAGTCAGATAAGAAGATTCTTCTGAAAACAAGAGCGAAACCATGTTGGAAGAGCTTGGTAAAGAGTTTCACTGTTAAAATACTGCCTGGATTGTTACAAGGAGTTAAGATTATGTGGCAGGAAGTTTTAGCCTTAGTTCTGTTGCTGCATCTTCCTGCAGGCCTGTGTCATTTACACCCCAGCAGTAAAGCAGACTGTATTATTTCAAGACAGTGACTGCTATTTCTTACTTCGGCAACAAACACACAGGAAGTACCCAGACAACATCTGCTGTGATTCTTGGGATATCCTGTGCAGGGTCAGGAGTTGGAACTGATGATTCTCATGGGTTCCTTCCAACACAACTCATTTCATGATTCTATGTTTCTATGCCTATTCAAGGCTTTCCCTCAAACTAAAATTCTGAGAATATGGTCTGGTCTGTGGCTGCACGGCCACACTACCGGGATGCCCTCAGCAGTTCTGCCAGGTTGGCTGCTTGCGGGGGGTGCGCGAGCCTGGATGAAGGAAGCCCGGGGTCTGCGTGCTGCGCCCTCGCCACAGCAGGAACACACACGAAAGCGNAGACTCATACATAAAAATAGGAGGGGAATACACAAACCAATAGGGCTGCAGAGGGCTGTGGGAACTTGCTATAGCTGGGAGATGGATTTTAGGAGTTTCTCACTGCTACACTGGTCCATTTAAACAACTTATTCTGTGTCAACTATTGCTTTATTCTTTCTATAATTTCCTCACCCAGTTTATATTTAACCTGAATCTGACTAAAGAATACCTAATTTACTGGATTGAGTGAAAGTAAGTGAAACCCAGAAAATAAAATGGTAGGAAGGATCTCAAACAGTCTTAAACTAGGGCTGAGATTTTATACGTTAAGAATAATGTCTTTCCCTGATCATTTATGTGGAAAAATTATATATACATAGCTCTTGGTGGTACTCTGGATTGCATGGTTTCAGTGAATTTGGCATGGCTAGTCTCTAGCAACCTGGACATTAGATTTTTTTACTTTAAAATTTTAAAAATATTATGAAATTGATTTCTCCCATAAATTTATGCAATGTAACCAAGAAGGACTAACACTGCCTTGAACACAGTACCGACAGATTTATGGAAAATGCAGTAAACTTACGGAGTAATGGTCTGTATATATTTTTTCTCTTTCAAAAATAATCTAACTCTATTGAAATATTTCTATAAATGGGGTTTGTCTATCAGAATATGCTTCAAGAGAAGATTGATTCACAAATATTGTCCTGACCAGAACAGTTTGAACTTACTCAGCTTAAAATTTCAGTACAGTATTTTTCCTTAATATATTTTAAACCAGTAAGAATCATGCCTCTGTAAAGAAAAAAGTCCCAAGTTTCCTCTCTTCTTCCTTATTATGTTCAGTCTCCCCCTGCTTTGAAGCATTCAACACAAACAACCAGATGTTGGCTTCAAGGCATCAGCTGTTCTCCCTTGGGTTTATATTCAAGATTCCTGAGACTGACTTTGTTCAATAATGTGGGTCTCTTTCTGATGACATGGAGGACTTCCTGCTCAGTTCTGTAAACAGTATCATTCTGTGCAGTTCTGAAGCATGAACAAATCCTGGGAAAAAAGAGTTGAATTTAGAAATTATAGAAATGTGCTCTATTCGTTTCATAATAAACAGGATTCAGTTTACAATTCAGGTAAAAATGAAAATTCAGTCTTAATTGAATAAATATACAGAAGAGATTTGATGTATCCCCTACTGTATGTGATGGTATCACATCATCTTTTGTAGATTTCCCTTCTTCTTTATTATAATAAAGAAGTCAAAAATCAATCAAGGTGTGTGTTGGCCAAAGTCAAACAAGATGTCTGGTAACAAACCATATCACTCTCTTTCATGTATTCCAATTCCACCGCTGCTGTGGTCTGACACTATTGGTGTCCAGCCGAAACCTCCCTTCTTCGTCCCATACTTCCAGCGCAGATTCTCTACAATCTTCAGTGCCTACGAAGCATCTTGTGTGACTCATTTGAACCTTTTCAGAGTTTTCTTTGTGTCATCCTCCAAAATACAAAATTCTGCCCATCATACCAACAATGCTTAAAAAAAAATCATCTTCCAGCAAGGATCCTTGCTGCCTTAATCAGTATTGCATTAAGGTGGTCCACAGACTCCCCATTATATTGCCTTTGTGCAAGTTTTTCCTCACTCTGTTCAGTTCACCTTCCAGTATGAAGTAGAAAAGCAGGGGAGAAAGTTTAGATAGCCCTGTTTAATCAGCTTGGGCTGCTGAACACAGAGATAGTCTCAGCCCAAGCCATCACTTTTGGTGTGGTCTGACCCCAATTGATGGAACAGGACTAAATAAAACAGAAGAGTTGAGAGAAGGGCTGAATGACGTTTTTACATAGTTTCTCATTTTTTGCATGGTTTTTTTCCTGTATTTCTCACGATTACAGCAAAAGGAGGGGCAAGGAATAGGAGGGTCCTCCCTTTTCTTCCCCCACCTTTACAGGGGTTGGTGACAATGCAGTATGCTTTCTGCTTGCCCTTTGTTATGATCAATAAGGTAGAACTGATTTCTACCTTCTGCATATTTTCTTTGTGTAACAACAGAGATCTGGACTGTCTGGAGAGAGATAACCTGTAAAGAGTGAGACATATTTCTCATTCAGAATTGTAGGTTGACATTAGTGAAATTCCAGATGTTTATCCTAGCATAAGTGAGCAGAGACAGGTTTTTTCTATCCATCATATGTGGAGCCATCTCTTCCACTTACGTGCGCTCAAGTTAATGGCCATTGTAACTCATCTAGACCTATTTGTGTAGGGAAAGTGTATCTAACAGGAGCACAGACATATTCCCATCCTGTGACCTAGGCACAAATCGATGTCAGAAGAGCAGGGATAAAGGGTCACTGTACCACTCTAAATTGCTTAGCCTGACTAATAAATCTAACTTGCATAACTTTTAATTTGTCAAATTAATTTATACCACAGTAAATACTTATCATAATTTTGACAAAGGTGCAATTACATTACTTCCTGATAGCAGCAGATTAGTTCCTGTTTACACCATGATGACCTTTGGCAGCCCTTTGCCCCAGAAGAGCCTTTTGAAATTAGTGATGTTCCACACACATGCTCTTGGGATTTGTTCATGGCTGATCTCTGTTGTTGAATTCTTCTCTGTTGAAGAGCCTACCCAGATGTACAAAGACATCTGACATTTTACAAGAGCCCCCAGTCGACTTTAAATTCAGATCAGGTCTGTTATTCAAATGCAGATTTTCTCATTCACATTGGTGAAAGATATACACACCTATTTTTATAGTTTCTAGTTATAATAACAGCATCAAGATAAAATACATGTTAATAATTAGCATAATGCTAAAAATTTGATTAATATGAGGTAAAAATTTAAATGAAATTAGAATTAAAAACAAATCAAAGGATATCTGTTTGAAATGGGCAGAGCATTATCAAAAAAGGATATCCATTAACTTTCAGCAGTGGAGGGTCTTCTAGAATACTTATCTTTAATGAATTAATAATAATGTTTGCTTCTATTGCCTATTAAATAAAGATTACTAGTCCTAAACATTAGAAGTTTGAAAGCCTTGTATCTCATGTGCTAAATAATTACAGTGGAGAAGTCATTAGTCATATGGTTTACATAATTATTCACACAACTTTTAAAATGCAGCATACAAGAAACATTTAGTGTATTGTAAGACATGATTTACTGTCAGATCAACAAAATTCATAAATAAAGTTTCAGTGCATTTATTATATGTATTTGGCTTAAAGCAAATCTGACAGCCTGCATATCCATACTGCAGTCATCTATTCTCTTTCCTCATACAAACAATTAAATAAAGACACATCCTCCTAGTACCCATTGAAGGTAAATAGACAGAGATTTTTCTTTTCATTGTTTTCTTTCCTTTTTTATCTTTGAATGCACATACTTTATACTCTGACTTGCAACTGGCATAGCCCACTTTGCAGTTAATTTGCTGGATATTTTTGATTTTCTAATATAAATCTCTTCACAAAATGCTTTTCACCCTTGATTAAGCACATTCAGTATAGAAATAAAATTAAATGAGGAAAAAAGAGTTCCTGGCAAAGTATTTAATTAACTGTTTTTACTCTCATCATACAATGGGGAGCTAAATAGACAGGAGTGTGAACAGGGAACCCAGAACAATGCCCTAAAATACAGAAGCTGTGATTATTCTAGATTCTTATCTGCTACTGAGCTGTCAGAAGGAATTAAGATGAATTTCTGTTGCTATCCATAGAGAAGAGACTAAAATACTTGAACTACTGTAACTTAAGAAATTATTGTCTTAAACATAAAATATCTATAAGGTATGTCAGATAAGACATATCATGATACAAAACCTTACAATGTTTCTACTTTGATTTTTACGGCATGTATCTTGCAAGGATAGTCGTTAAAAGTGTTGAAGTTTCATTTTCTTTGCATAATTAATATTCTAGCAAATGCTAGCGAATTTATGTCGGTATTCTTGGGCATTTATATGCCACCACAAATAATGACCCTTCCAACAATTTTTATGAATAAAGAATAGACCAGTTCTTTCTATAACAAATCCTTTTATCCTGATGTCATTATTAATTTAATTGCTAACTTCCCTATATCTTATTTAGTCTTCACTACATTCTGCCTAACGAGTTAGGACGAGTTATCACAGAAAATGTCATAAATATGAGAATGTGTGGAAAATGCTAAAAGTCTAGCAATTGTGGTTGGACAAGTCATCTTCTAACATTTAATTATGGAAATACCTGATAGTCTGACAGATGATTTTATGCAGTTATAGCTACTTTGATTATAATGTGGAGAAATTTAAGTTGAAAACTGTCCTTATTATCCAAAGTTTAACAAATACTGCCCAATGAAGTACTGTGTCATCCTGGGCTTTGGCTGTTAGACTAGCAGGTGAAACCTTCACTATGGAAACTGTGGCTTGGGGAAGTTAAAATGTGAGCCAAAGCCAATTTAAACCAACAGAGAGAATCCTATTGACTTCAGTGGGATCAAGCCTTTGGAGAGCAGCCTAAAGGACCCCAATGCCAGCCAGCTTACCCGCAGCATCCACTTCTGTCCAGGCTGGAGCTGTTGTTTTCCTGCAGAACCATCTAGCTGGCACTCACAAGCCAGCTGGCACTGGAATTATCAGACAGGGTAATTCTGTCAGTTTTCTTGCATAGACAATAAAAACAAATATATCAAAAACCTGCTGGATTGCTTTCTGGTTTTATATGCCTCAGGTTAGAAACTCTTTTCAGTTATCTAAAATCTTCAGATAGTTGGACCTTACTGCTTTTTGTCTTTGTTTGAGAGATTTGTTCTGGTCATCTCAGATTGCTTGATGCTTAGGCATAATAATAGACTAAAATGACTTATCAGCATAACTGGAAAAAATGTATGCTAGTCACAGTAAAATATGTGGTAACAGAAACTGTTTATTTGTGAATGTTCATGGAATCAGACCAAGATTAATATTTCTATCTTTATAAAACATGTTACCAAAAATCAACAATCTTAATTTTATAGCTGTTCTGATATGACTGAGGACTCTGTTCCCTAAATCCAACGTTACAATCCATCACATTGGTGTGTGACTGGAACAAAGTACAGAGGGTGAGTTGCTATGTATATATAATTACATACAAATCTATCTATAATTACCCATCTATAATTATCTCAAACTGTACAGTATCATAGCAAGATAAAATTATAAATCTTCTTTCTATAAAGACTTTAAGGTCTTTAAGCATTTAAAACTTAAAGTTCTACTTTGCTATAGCCTGTATCTGCTTCTGTCTATACTCTGATTTTAATCATAATAAAATAGAGTAAAAGGAACACTAAAAGCTAACTTACAAATGGAAAGAGAGTAAACATATGACAGATCTGACAGGAGAAATAGCTATAACCAGAATAGGTAATTTAAAATACGTTGAGTGTAAATATTTTACTAGAAGCCGTAAGGCTCCATTATAAAGCAATGTTCAAAAAATATGTGCCATAGAAGTCCTTACAAAATTTCAGAAAACCCAGATATGCTACTCATTTGCAACATAAAAAGTAAAAATGAAGAAAGATAATTGTACTGTAGTTAACCAGCATTAAGCGAGGATGTAGGTAGACGTAGGTAGAAGAGAAAGCCTTGTAAAATAAAGCTGTGAAAATCCTGTAATGAAGAAAATTACATAAAGGTCAATGAACTGAATAAAGCTGTCTTCAGTCTTTACTTGCATAATATCTACATTTTTAGACATGTTTTCCTGAGTGTGCAATGGTTTTATACATTTGGTTCAGCTATGCTACACACTCTGTAATGCTTACATGCTGTAAAATCTTTTAAAAATCTGGCCCTGTACAGAATGCATTCCTTGTTTAATAGCATATAACCACAACAGCATAACATACCTTTCTTCTTTTCTTCAAATAAAAACCAGTTGTGGTACATTATATATCTAGGTGTTTTATCTATTGATAAATGGGTTTTTTAATCTATTGATAAATGCTGATTTTTGTTAGGCACTGTTTACATTGGCACTTGCAGAAACCTGTGAGCCACCTCTAGTCCAGAGTCCAGCTACAAATGGTTAGGTATTAAATACTGTCTTTCTGAAAACTGTGACATAGAATATTTGAACTATTTCTCATTCATCTTTGGGTTACAGGAATTGCTAATTGGTTTTGCTGCCTCTCTTATGTTTACGTAACTTGCAGAGATATTCAGCTGCAACATTTTCTTCAGTGGTTAATGAGCTGCAGTGCAACCTACTGGCTTTCAGATTCCTCTTTTCTCTCTGAAGCCATTGTACTGCATTTCTCATTTCATTTCTCATTCGTAAAAACAAGAACTAACACAGTCAAAGCTATGAATAATGCAGGTGAAGCTTGGATTCAATTTTCAAATCTGCTCAAGATATGAGAAATTAAGTTTGTTTTTTGTATGCTGTTTCCATTTCTCTCCTTTGTCTGTCTTGTCTGTGTCAGTTCTAAGCTACTAGAACTGCCATACTTGTATGGGCCATCTGTACGTACAGAACTATAGGATCACAGAATGGTTTGTGTTAGAAGGAACCTTAAAGATCATCTAGTTCCAACCCGCTGCCATGGGCAGGGACACCTTCCACTAGACCAAGTTGCTCAATGCCCCATCCAACCTGACCTTGAACACTGCTGGGTTTGGGACATCCACAATTTCTCTGGGCAACCTGTTCCAGTACCCCACCACCCTCACTGTAAAGAATTTCTTCCTAATAGATTAATTTCATTTAGGGAAATTAATTTAAATGTCTGAAAAAATTGGAATTGGCATCATGATTAACTAAAAATGAAAATGCAATATAGTAAGAGAAAGAAAGGTTAAATATCCATGAAACTCAAAAATGTCTTTTCAACAAGATTGTTTCTTTGGATGTGAAAACTGCCTGGAAGAATTTTCAAAATACTTCCTCAGTTTTGGCATTTATAAAAAAAAAAACAGCTGAAATACATGTCATGGTGCAAAACTGAAAAAAAAAAAAAAAAAAAAAAAAAAGAAGAGCTAATGGATTGTAGTCAATTCTTGAGTGAAAATGTATTTTGAATAGACCTTCATGAAAAGTATTTCAGATAATTATTCTAACACCAAAATATTAAATACAAAGATCCAAAAATTAAAGCATGAAATGGCTAAACTCCAAAAGCATAGGTATTAAAGTTCTGTTCTAGACCAGTTCTAGACTCACAAGAAAAATGTGTATAGGCTAGATGACAGTAAATATAGTCCAGTGTAGTGTAGTTATGTCTGCATTCCAGAGCTATAGATGTGTTAAATAACAGTTTAAAGAAGTAGTGCTGATCTATTTTCTCATATAATGAATTATGTAATTATGTAAATTAGTTATAATGACAGGAATCAAAAATATCTGAACAATTTAATTACTGAATTGTAAAGCATGTTTTAACTTTAAATGAGTCTGCCGCAGCAAACCACTTCAGCAATTGTTTGACTTCATAGAGCATTCAGCAAGTGTTTCTATAAACAGAAAATAAAAAGGTGGAGGCATTTGAGGTTGAGTCAGATAGGGTAAAAACCCAATAATTTAGATTTGCTGGTAATCTCAGAGAGAAGCTTGTTGGGTAAATTTTACACACGTATACTGAAGTAACTCACTCACAAGCCCTATAAGCAGGCATGTGCTGAAATGCTATAGCATCCTAAATTAATTCCACTAATAATGTTTATATAAATCCTTTGATCTATTTTTACCATTCACTTTTAACACAAAGCTGTAGAGACATAGGACACAGATGTCTCATCTGTTTTCAGCAATGTCAAATGACAGCAAACTGCAGTAATGTCTATGCTATAGCTTTATGCCCCACTTTGAACCAGAACAAATATTAGATGAGGAGAAATGGTGAACTGGTTATACGGTCCAACAGGAGGATGGAGTAAGTCCCACACAGTGTGAGCAAAGTTCGAACAACCAGCTCCTGCCCCAGACCACTCTGTGGCTAGTGCTTTGTCTTGCTCTTCTGTACAGTCTGACAGGACATCCTCCCTTCCAGTCTTCAGGGCAACACAGGGATTTCTGGCCCCATTTCTGAGTGACATGCTGGGTCTGTTTGGTAGAAATCTGAGCCATTGTGCTGCTGCCTCACTGAATCTCAAAGAAGCCCCATAAGCACCTTCCCAAGGGCACCAGGTAGATGCCTGTATTTCTAGTGTGCAACCTACCCACTTGCCCACCAACAGCCCCTTCCCAGAACAAAACACAAAAAATCTCCCACTTTCAAATGCAATAAATCAGTTTCCTGCACTCATTCAGTGTCTTCTGCAAGTTCAGTGGTGGAAACTATTCTTTGGTTTACACTGGGAGTGGCCTGCTTGAAAGATGTGGGGGACACCATTTGGGTTTTTTTGAGAAAAGAGATTCTGCTCAGCCACATCACTCTGTGGCCATGTGATTTATTTTACAGATGGGCTGGTGTTCTCTCTCCAGAAATGAAAAGTTTGAGTTTAAGCTCACACTAGATTCCCTATTTTGAAAGATTTATGAGAATTTTTTCATTCTGTTGACTATGAATTTCTGCATAAAGGCGAATTTTGTGCCATGCCAATGGGCTCCAAGCCCAGTAGAATTTTTAATCGCCCAAGTAACTCTAATTATATAAGAGCCTCCACTAAAATCAATACCATTGCTCACACACTTAAATTTTACCCCTACTTAAGTGCTTTCTTGGATTCAGGCCCAAAATACTGTCATTAGAAAATATGTTTCTTTGTATTTCAGAGAAATGTAACAATAAAGGTGTATTTCTGTAAAACTCTCACATCTCAGATGCATGCTCATTTTATGAGGTCAGGTTGAGTCAATGGATCACATTAATAAAAATTATAAACAAACAAAGTGTAATTTAATATGTCTATCGATTCCCTTTAAATAATTTGAGAAGCCTGTTTTCATTACATATGTGGACATATTTAATTAATATTTTTCTGCATATTCCTGTATTAATTAAGATTAATTATAATGGAATTTTATGCAAATTTCATTTAAACCTGAAGAAAATGATACAGTTTACTGTTACTGTCCCTTTTGTGAGTCCGAGCGAGAACTGCTGCTTGGCTGGAAGGCAGAACTACAAATTTCCGTCTTAGAAATAAACAGCTAAAAGTAAACAGAATCAGTAATAATCAAAAGCTATTCTGACTACTGGAATGGGCTAAAAGTATACGTGACGAGAAGTTTGCTGCTAGAGGCTGTCTTTTTCATCTTTTTAATTGAATACAATATTTTAAATTGTTTGAATTAGATTGACTGAGACTCTTAAGATTGTCTTTGCAGGAAAAAATTCTGAAGACTTGAAGCCTTCCCAAATAATTTTAAAAATACCAACTGGCGCACTGGGTAGAGGATTGCTATAACTGTCTCACTAGTACCTTCCTTTTCACATTTGACCTCTCTCGCTTCATACACTGACATCCTACATACAACATCACATTTTTTTATACATAAGCTCTTTGTAGGTATCTCTGGACTATGTTTTAAACCTTATCTGCAAGTGTGGCCTACTTTCTTAGTTTAAGCGTTTGATTTTGGAACAGTTTTTTCAGACACTCATCGTACAAATCCAGGGAATTTTATGACCTGTATGTGTACATCAATATTTATTACTCTTACAGCCTTACTTCCAAGTGCAGATTTTGCTAATAACTCTTTATTTTTTATTATTAAAATACATAACATCTTTAGACCAAGAAAAGATCTCTTCCATATCTGACTAAAAAATTTCTGGTATGCAGACGTTCTGCAGTCGAAATCACTTGTGTCTCAGTAAGCTAATTTTAATTTCAGTAAATCTGGGGACCCCTTAATCTGGATGGCATTGATGTGTTTTCCAGCATATTTTACAATCCTAGGGTCAAAAAAAAAAAAAAAAAAAAAAAAAAAAAAAGAAAAAAGAAACATATTTCTGCTGGAGAACTCCCTGTCCATTACAGGGATGTTGGAACTAAGCTCTCTTGCAACCCTAATCATTCTATGATTCTATGATGGGTTTGTGTCACCATGCTTTCTCTTAATTGTACTTGTGATGATGCCATAAATGTCAATTTTATTTGACATTACTTATTTTCCTAAAATAATGATAATTTATTTCAATTATATTGTTGTCCTTCAATTTGTCTCTAAGTTCTCTCCAAATCTTGCTCTAATTGTTTGCTGGAAATGCTGTCAAGGTAACAAATTTCAATTTCTAAGAGCCCTCTTATTGGGACTTTTATTGTAGCAGTAAAATGTATGTCTCTTCTCTTCAAACTTCTAAAGATTTTATGTTATTCTAAGTTTTGTTATAATTAATATTAATTATCAGGGATGTCTCAGGTGATTCTTTTCATAACCTTGAATGAAGATTCCATGTCTCCCAACACTATAAAAGGTAGTAAATTGAATACTTGCCGTTTAATGTTATCTGTAACACTAAGGAAATAGACAATATTTCATGTTTACTGTATAAATAGGACTAATTCATAAGTTAAAAGTAAAAATTGGTCTTGCCTCTTCAGTTTCACAGTATTTTTAATAAATGCTTTAACAATTAGAGGGAAAAATAAGTTGGCATGCATTTAAGATCCTTTTGTAGCATGTCCATATCTAAAACATTTTCCTTTTCAATATTTTATTATTTTCACTAAGTTATTACCTTATTAGTAATTTAATATTAATCTTAGTTGTACGTCTTTGTGATTTAACCTACATGAATTAAAAGTGATATATTGGTCAATTCTAAAGTAATAGATTTTTAATGTGATTCCTTGTATTTGTAGTGTCACAAGTAATACTATTTTGCTTATGCTCTTGAGACGTGACACTACATGGAAGAATGACCTTCAGTACTTCTAGTAAACTGAGTTATGCTATGCTATAAACATCTGATGAGGAAGGATTATGCTGAGATTTTAACAGACTGACAACATCTTATCCTATAACTGCACACATGCTTCTTGAAAGCAGGAACGGCAATTTGCCCTCCACTGTGACTTTTTATTAGCTTTTTAATTGTCTTGGACTACTTCTGTACAAAAAAACATTAAATCATTGCCGAAAAGAAAGAATGTGCATGGTGGGTGAGAGCATCTGTGTTGTTAATTTCTAAGTAAATAAATATCACCTATTCGAACAAGATTTTGAGCACCTGTTCAAGAGCAATTTAAGCTAATATTACCTTCTTGGTCAGTTACTGTTTAAGCACTTCTTGATGGAATGGATTACTGAGAAGGACAAAGCAGCAATTTCTAGTCACAACTGCTCTCAAGTTTGTGGTAGGAATACTTAGAAATGGGTATCTAGATTTGATTCCTTACAAATAAATTTTGTCTTTCAATGAAAAAAATACAGCTTTTGAGAAAAAAAGTTCATTAAAAATAGTAGGGTCTCCTGTTTTGTTTCAGTAGGTGCAAAAACCCCTTTATAAAAAACCTGATATGACAATGTCACAGATGGAGTGGCTTCACTCATAAGAGAGAAGCAACAATATGTTTATTGATATAAAACAGCAATTTAACCAAGTTTGATAGTAAAAGTGACAGTGGTTTAACAAGATTCAGTGGCAAAGGTACACATGATTATTTATTAAATAGACAATAAAGTCATTATCAGGGAGATATCCCGTTTGATTCAGGAAGGATGCCCTTGCATTCTAAAATTCTTCCTAAAGAGGAGTTTGGGTGCAACTGGATCCTCTACTAGTCCCAGACTTTTTCAGTGTTTATGTCTAAAGGTTTATATGTGTGCAAGCAATAAATTATATCAGTTAAAATTTTAAATTTTAGCATGCTATGTATCACTTTCCAAGGATCTGTTGCAGCAAGGAGTGTCTCAAACTGGAGGAGTAACATTCAGAGGTTCTCCTGTTGAGGGGGACATCCTGGTGTGCATTCCGCTGTCATGCAAGAAATTTCAACTGTTTATCGAGGAAAATAATTGAACTATAGCCATACCTGCATGCTGACCACAGAAGTTAATTTCTGCCACCCTTGGTTTGAGCAAGATCTTGACCAGTGCTATTTCTGGGGAAAAAGAGGGGAGGGGCCTCAGATTAGCTCTTGGCTCTTGTGTTGTTATCTGTCTCCCTCAAATACACTATGAGTCTGATGCACCCATCACACCTGCTACTGGTGGTTATCACTTGAACAGAGTTATGGGAAATAAAGATCAGGTTGTGGGACAGCACTTCGTCACCCACAAGAAAAGGTTATTGAAATGTATGTCTGAAAAGTAGGTTGAACTGCCCACTCTTTGAATAAAAAATTAGGAATCAGAAATATAAACTTTATGCCTGAACCAATACTCATGGATATCAGCAAAAGGGATGTAAGGGATTTGGTTTAAGTCCTTGTAAAACAAAGCTAAATTCTTACATCCTGTTAGACTATGGAAGTGCAAAGGAACTGAAGCAGATCTCAGTATCTCAAACAGTATTTTTCTACTTCATGTGTATAACAGACTGACTCTTCTCACACAGGTGTTAAGACGAACAGTGATAGGAAGGGAACTTTAATATGGACCAAACTCTGTGAGAAAGATTCAATAAATAAATTATCTGCTGGCAGGTCTCTTGTGTTTCCTTTTGGATGGGTTCTAGTTCCTGACATGACCTCAGATTTTATTTGCCTTATTAATGTTTCATTTATTTTCTAATAAACCATGGTGGTAATTCTCAAAATAAAATTTTTAAAAGCATATAGATAATAGACACTAGCTCTATCCTAGGTAGCTCATCCTTGTTTTTTCCTACGGTCTTAATACTACATCTAACCATGTGAATTTACTTTATCAAAAATACTTCAATGAAATCTTGAGAAAGTTCTCTTCTCATTTTTCTGCCTTCAAGGTGATAGTTTCCAAAGCACCTTAAGGCCATAAGTGCCTGATTTCCACTGACTGTTAATTGCAGTCAAACAGCTGATTTCCCCCTCACAAAGTAGGTGGGGAAGAAGTACCAGATTTTACTGAAAGTAACACCAGGGGTCACATATCTAAGTACTTTAGTTTATTAGTTTTAGTCAAGATTTCTTCCATGTCAGGTTCTTTTATAAACATTAAATATTTTTAGCCTTTATATATAGCACACACCATTTTATCTAACAAATTCTCTGCTGTTGCTCTAAGGTTTTAGTCAGCCTATTGACCTTTAAATTCTGCTGTCCTCCCTTCCCCCCTGCAATTGAATTTTTTTGTCATGGGTCCTAATTTTATGACAGTGTACTGAAAATATTCCTGAAGGAAATATGAAGAAAATGTTAACTCTTCCAAAAGAACTATTTATTTCACAGTCAGAAGGTTTCAGGAGGGAGAAAAGAGGTGACGACTACGTCAATGACTTCAGTGGTTCCTGACAGTTATGTTTCTGTGACTTATGGTGCTTCTGAAATTGGCTGATTCCCAAAACATTTCCATGAAGCAATACCTACTCTCTTTCTAAGATCTCTTATTAGCTTCAACCTGCTTTTAATTTTTAAATTGAAGCATATTATTAGTGTGGTCATATTCAAAATTCATATAGGATATGTTCAGAAATCTTTAAGCAACCTATAGGAATCCATGTTCTGTTTGTATAGGCCAAAACAGGTTACAAATTGAAGATGTTTTTGTTTGCATTTTGGGCTAAATATTTTTTTAAGAATTCACCTGGAATGCTAAACTTAAAGTTGGTTGTAGGATGTGTGTGGACAACAATATGCTAAATTTCATCTGTCACATCCCAAACATACCTTAGCATTCAAATGATCCTTTTCTCTCTGTTACTCTACCAGTGAGATATTAATTTTGCTTTCCTTCTTAATTTACTATGCCATGCTTTCCCACTAGGTAGTTTCAATAATAAAACATAACAGCTATTGGAAAATGAAATGAAATTTAACTTTCAAAGGAGGTTCCTCCAAAGACTGAATGAGTCACATTGTTTAGGATACCCGTGGGATATCATTGTACTTGTTTTAAAAGCTTGTATTTTAGGACAATGCTTGTTTGATATTTTTACCAGCATTAGGCTCACTTGTTAAATTAAAAATTTCTAACTGCATAACTAGGAAAATGCAAAAGTATTGGCTTTTCAAACTCCATTGCTTTCTGCCATATTCCCATACCTATTGTCGAAACAAGAATCCTTGTGGACAATATCAGAAATTTATTTTGTTACCTGGCACAAGAGGTATGGAACAATGCTGAATGAGGCTTTCATGCTGTGTAAATTTATCTTGAACAGACAGACTTCTTACCATTTTCTTCCTTGTTGTTTGGTAAAAAAGGACATTCAGGCTTGTATTTCACTTAAGAGAAGACAGCAGAAAAAAAATTAGCCAAATATGAATTATGCAAAGATGTGAAATTTAAAATGAACTCTAGAAAGGTGGAAAAGGACAGAGGAGTGATCAAGAAAATCCACAATTTAGCAGTAGCATGAAGCACATTTTTAAATTGAAAGTTCTAGAAAAAATAGGTCTATTAACAAATTAATATTGATTATATTAATTAATTAATATTAATTAATATTGATATAATATTGATTAAACATACTTAGAGTAATTCAGGCTTTTATGAGAAAAAGAAAATAGCCTTTGAGTAAAGAATTAATGGTTCTTTAAAGAAAATCACTGATCATGAATGGCAAATAATGAGATACTAGAAAATATAGGCATAAATACATGTATTAGTACACCTGAAAGAGCAAGTTTGTTTAAAGAACTCCAAGTTGGAGATATGTAAGAATAACTGGATTGGAGAAAGAAAATGGAAATTTGAGTAAATGAGGAGCATGTACTCTATTTTTTTAGATTATGGAGACACAAATAATTGATTTCTAGTTATGTGGTTTTGTTTGTGTATTTTATTTACACAAAGTGAATTTCTGTTGTGGGTAAATTTGCAAAGAAACATCTTGATTCAGCCTAAAGACAGAATTTTTACACTTTGTAGAGATTAACTGAAGGAGATTCCTATAATTTATTTTATATCCAGTTCTCTTGCACTACATGCAAGTAAAACTTTGGGGTTAGGCAGAGTTTTATTCAGTATATAGGGAACAAAAAAAGACTTCCATTTCAGTTGCTGTATATCATTAGCTCATGCTGGAGCACCATTGTCATACAGTACAAATTTGAATGAATTTTTTTCCCCATCGTAATTTCACAGTGCAGTGCCAGAATGATAGACTCATAATGGGCTCCCTATAGACACATACAGAAATCATTTTGTCGTGGTTATCTCACCTTGTAACAGCACCGAAAGCAGTTGGTCTCCACGGTCTTGCATTAAACTGTCACATCATTGTTAAAATCCTCTGTTTCAGGAAATGGTGACAGTACGTCTTGAGTGCTGGGAAAAATAACTACTTCATTGCCCATACTCAGTGGCTCTGTAAAACCAGATTACTCATTTATTCATGAATGGGAGGGGAAAACATTTTTCTATAGCAAGTGTTCGTAGAGATTAACCATTTTCTTTGCTTGTTTAGCTGTCTCAAATTGATCATACCAATATTTTACCACCTGAGTACTAAATTTTTCAGCAATATTTATTTTTCTTTTATACTTTAGCTTGCCCTGATTTTCAAGCCATTTTAAATATACTCTAAACATTCATGTTTTTTACTTATAATTATTTAAATTCTCATATTAAATGCAGCTTTGCTAGTCTCCTCAGAGGACACTTACTTGATTTTGGAAAATTTTTGGATATTCCTTTTTCAATGGTTTTTTTTTTTTCTGTTTTTATCCTTACCATAGTTGCACACTGGTTCACTGAGATCCTAGATGGAAGAGAAATTTATTATCCTACTGCTGTAAGAGAAAAAATTACACTGACTCAAATTTTTTGGGTCTAAGGTCAAATCTTTTTTTATTTATTAAAATCTCCCATTTTAATCATGCAGCTAGAAAGCAGCATCGGTCTGTACCAGAAAGGTATGATAATGAGCTGGACTGTCTCTGAGTACTTAGCAAACAAAATATATTTGGTATATTAATGAAACATCTTACAGCTAAATATAAGTGTATTGTCTAGTATGCTCCTTTTTCATTGTAAGGAACGCAGCAGTCTCTGTCAAGGAAAGCCACATATTTTGAGTCTATTCAAAATTACATGTTTGGTGCCAATCCAGCCATGATCGTGGGCAGCAATGCAAGTGACTGTCCACAATGAATCTGGGTAATGGGCTTTATTTAAGAACAAACCAGATGACAGCTCTTGCTGTAACTGATTATCCCACTCACACCCTTTCAGTGCTATGTCTACTATGGTTTGATTTTGTGGGAAGCTCAGGCAGAAAGACATGCTGCTTCATGCTGAGCTGCTGCTCAAAGCTATCAGTCTTGGGCATTACCCACCACAGTCCCGATGCATACCCTGGCTTTTTTTCTTTCCCCACACGTCTCTCATCTCCAGGTTCCTGCCACACTTCCAGGATCTTTCTTCCAGTCAAGATCTTTAACTTCTTTCTTACCACTCCTCTTCTCTACAACACCACTTCTTGTTTGCAGGAGCTACTGATTTTCGGCACCAGCTCTCTCTGAAAGCTTGGACTGCCCTGCCTTTTCCAGTTCTCTCAGTCTAAACATGTGATTAAATGGATGATGCTCTCATGTCATCTTAACTGGAAGATTCAAGACCTGCAACCTTTATTCGGTCATAGTGTTATCAAAGTTTACAACAAAGCCACACTGTGAGTGCACCTAACAAGTTACAGACTTCTGCTTGAGATGCTTACCCACACCCAATTATCTACTGTCTGCTAGCATTTATGATTTAAGCTTTTTTTTTTTCCAGCTTTTTATCTGTGGGAGGTATCCAGATGCTGTTCTTATGCCCTTTGTTTTGATGTGGCTTTATAAATTTGTCTGCCATAATGGCATCCTCTCAGAGACAGATACTTAAGGTAAAAGATAAAAAAAAGGGAAAAAAAAAAAAAAAGAAAAAAAAAAAAAAGAAAAAAAAAGAGAAAAAAAAAAAAAAAAAAAAAAAAAAAAAGGAAAAAAAAAAAAAAAGGAAAAAAAAAAAAAGGAAAAAAAAGAGGAAAAAAAAAGGAAAAAAAAAAAGGAAAGTTTTTCTTACAGGAATGGAAGAAACCACTCTGATGTTTTTCATCTTTAAACAAAAATTTCCTGGGGCATTGGAAAATTAGAATAGGTTGAAAGAAAAGCTTGGAAGACCTCCTGCTGTAGCATAAGTAAAATCAGCAAGCCTCAGCTTGGCAAAGTTTTTATAAAATCATCCTGTCAGAGGACATGGTTTTCTGTTCAGGCCCATGGTATGGTTTGTGTGACTAGCATCTCCCGCCTGCAAGTCTGTATTTTTCTCTGCAAGGGCAAATCGTACAGGGTTGAGTTTTTTGGGTTTTTTTAATGGAATACGTGTACTCTCTGCTATATGTTCATTCTTAATTCCTATTGAAATTTGTTCAGCAGTCTTCAGCTGGCTGTCAGGAAAGCTTTATCTCCTGTACAAATAATTCTGACACTTGTACAAGATAATTCCAATGTGTCTGTTCTCTCCTTGTTCTGAAGTTTTCTGCTTTTTTTTATACTAGGCTCAGACAACTGAGGGCTCAAAACCCAAAATTATTACATGAAACCTTATACAGTTGCAGGGTGGTTTGCAGAAGACAAGATAACTAAATTATGGATATCCCCCTTCTCTTCTTCACCCCATTGAGATAGTAATGAGTGGCCAGATGTAAAGCATATCATCTATATGCAGATTTAGGACACTGAAACATCTGGTGGATGAGATTTGTTCTTTAACTCTTCTAGATTAATCTAGGTCAGTGGAATTTCATAAAAGCATTACAGTTTGCCTATATTGTATCCCTTGCACGACTTTATTATTTCCTTCTTAATACTTGAATGCACCTAGTATGTGTATACCCATAAACCGTATTAAAAGAGTGATTAAGATTTCAGTATCTGGAAAAGCCAGAATTAATGTTACCAGTGTGATTTCTCATACCCTCTCTGTTCCTCTCTGTGTAAATGCATTATAATCTGAAGTTGAATAATTTCTTTTTGCTTACATTATGCTGTTTCTATACATGTACTCAAATACTCTTACGTGGCAGTTAAATTCCAGAATACTGGGTGTGTCTTCTGTTACAGGACTATTTAAAATTTTAGATTAAAACATAATAACTCCTTTCTCTGCTTTTTGCTGGATTCTATCAGTTGAGGAGACTTCTTTATTATTAATAATATTCGATGAAGTGATAGTTCAAATATAAATGTAATCTCAATTTTTTGAGAATTTTTTAAAATCACATTCAGGCTGCTAATATGTGTTCTCAATACAAAGGTGGCATGTTATCATATGAAAAATTTTTTGCAAGGAATTTTTTATCTTCTCTTTAATTTTAAAAGCTATCACAATTCATATATGCAAATTTAAGAAACTCATGAGAATGATGAATACTTCTATGACAACCTCTAATGAATGTGTGTACAAGTAGAATCTGTCTGTTGATAAGGTTTTCTACCATGTAATTTAAGTTTGTTTGTGATCACATCACTTTATACCTGTGATACGTATTCTTTAACTTAAGTAGTTGTTCACATTTTTTTGGTGATTTTCCTCATTGACAAAGACCAGAAACACTCATATCTCCTTTCAGCCTGCATTTTGCTACACCAGACAAACTAAAATTTCTGAGTCCTTTGTTCTGTGACAAGCTTTCTATCTCCCTGGTCATTCTATCAACCTGTTTTACAGGCTTTGTTTTTTTGTTGTAGAACCATAGAACAACCCAGGTTGAAAGGGACCTCAGAAGATCATTTTGTCCCACCTTTGACTAGAAAAGGGAACCTAGGTGAGAGTATCTCACACCCTGTCCAATTGTCTCTTGAAAACCTCCAGTGATGGTAAACCTACAGTGTCCCTTGGGAGACTGTTCCAGTGAATGTTCTCACTGTAAAACACATCTTCCTTACATCTTCTTGAAAAAGCAGTGCTTTTCTCTGATGAGATCTTTCCTTTTGTTTTGCCAATATGCATTCGAAATAGAAAATACTGTGACATTTGCCTGCCTAAAATCCAACCAGTTCTGAGGATTGAGCTTCTGTTTGACCTCAGAGAAGGTTTTTAATAAAGTAATGATCTTCCTTTGGAACAAAGTCATAAAAAAATGTGATCCTAACAAGGAGAGTTCACACATCATTACTTGAGGTGTAGACAGTTCCATTTCCCAATGCGCCTCATTTTTTAATGCATAATCTGTGTGCAAGAGATTCACATATAAACCTACTTTAGTAACAGGCTTAACTTGACATTCTAAGAGTTGAGACTTTAAAGACTGTAACATAAAATATTTTTTCAGTTTTATGCTTTCATCCCTGAAAAATGTCTAGGAGTCTTACCACTATATAAAACTATTACTTTGATGTAGAGTGTCTGAATTCAAACTCCTAGATGATCCTAGACCACATTTGTATTGGTAAAATTTAGTAGAAGCTAATAGAGCCATACAAAAGTTAGACATATGTTGTTTCATTTTTACCAATACATGTATTATTAAAAATAAAATTTAATAGCAGAGATTTCTTGCCGTTGGTGAGTAAGAATTAGATCTGGTAGGTTTAAGCACCCAGGGAGGATGTATCCCACTTTTCTGACATACTCATAATGCGGATTCCCTTTTCTTTCACTGAGAACTTTCTGCTAGGAGTGACAATGTGGAATCATAATTTTCAGGTATCAAATATTAGAAACATATTTATTTCCTATTTCTATTGAAAAAAAATTATTATTTTTTTAGATTTGACCTAGAGTTTCTTGGATTATTTATGACACACAGAAAATACTTTTCCTTATATGATTTATTCCTTAATATTAGGCTACAGGAAAGAAAATAATGTTGAGGCTTTGATATAGTCAGATTTGAGTCAGATGTCTGCATATATATTTTAACAGAATATCTACAACTCTATGAAAATTACTCTATTTTTAAGACAACTTCAAATATGTAAAAGAGTCCTGCAAACAATGTTGCTTTCACAAAATTACTTCCCAGTAAATCTTAGTAATTTTCTTGACTCTTTAGGCTTTATCTTACATTTATATTAGATAAAGAAACTGTGGCTAGTGCCAATGGAAATAAAGATCTCATCCTCATCTGAGGAAGTCCAAAAAAAGAGCTATAAATCTTGAGAGCTGAAAATATTTACTGCAGTGTAAGTGTGTGTTGGCAAAAAAAATAATGAAATTAAAACCTTAGTAAATAATTATAATATGTTTTTCCAGTTCTGACCCCCAAAACTCTGAGTTATGACTTCCTTCCTTGCAATAATTGAAGCAAAATAATTAGATACTTCTAATTCGTCTTTCAGATGTGGTTTACCCTTGCATTTTCAGTGTAGAGAAAGTTGTGTAACAGCTGCATCATCTGTTATATGCTCTGATGATAGCTATTTGCCACTCAGTGAAGGCAATATGAAAATATTTTTGGAGATCATAATTTTTTTACCTACTTTTTATACTAATGTAAACCCACTATTTTATGATAAACTTCAAATTACTTATGATATGATAAAATACAGTACTATACTATTCTATACATGTATATTACATGTATATTATATCATTTTATATTATTTTTAAGGAGCACTCTAGGTTAAACCACAAATGACATCAATACATTTTTACATAAAAGATTCCCATAAACGTTTTCTCAACTGTTTGAAAGGATTTATATATGGGACACATGCCTTTTCACTTGACTGCATGGAAATATTTATTCAGGAGTAGGTGTCTCTCCGATACCCCTTATCATTGGCTAATGGAGAGAGGAGCTTGATGGATGAAGGAACAGAATTTTTTCCTGGTTCATAGGGCACAGTGCTGAGTCTGCCAAAGTCGCCTTATGAGATCAGAGGGTAGAGCACAAAGGTTTGGAGCACTCCTACAGACCAATTTATTTTCATATTTTCAAATGTATGGAACTGATTAACTTGTATGATATCAAAAATGCAGAAATATTTATATTTTAGTTGACTAATTTCTTCTATCTTGTTGTCTAACTTTATATAATTATATTCTATTAGATACTATATATTAGATATTAGATATTATTTATGAGATATTATTTATTAGATATTATATATATTAAATTATACTTATCATATCACAAGTAATTAAGTGTGAATACGTGCATTATAGTGTAGCTAAAAGCATTCCTCAACTCATTCTTTCTCGCTGTCCCTGGCACAACAGCGACAATTCTTGATTTAAAAAAAATACAAATGAAGCTTATTTTTCCTCATGTTCCTTCAGCCTATTAAGTGAGTTATTTAATAGTTGTGAAGGAAGTGTCATTTATTGGTATATTGATCAGCAAGAAATGAACATAATCAAAGTATATAATATTATATTATATTACATTATATTATATTATATATGAATAATTCAACTTCAGCAGAAACAATTTGAGAAAAATACAAACTACATTTAAATTGTTTTCTCTCTGCAGGACATATTCTGTTAAAAATGTGACAAGAAGAAATAAAATTCTATCAATATGTTTTCCTTTCAGCTCTTTCAGAGTGGATAATTCACACTGTATGCACCAAAGTCTATTAAAGGCAGATTTTATTTATGCCTTTAATTTCTTACCTTCCAATCCGTAAGTTTATAACATAGCAATGAAGTTAACTATACAATGAAAACTTTTACAAATTAGCTTCTGCTACCTGCAGCTCTGTATTTGCCCCCATGATATTTCCCCTTGCCTCCTAGTCCTTCTGTAACAAAAATCCTCAGAATGTCAGAATACAACTGCTGGATATTTGCATCCCTCCTGAGAAAGGGTGACCCGGTCATGACTTGTCACAGGGAGTTGTTGTAACATCACAACCAGACAGTGTTGAGAGCTGGGAGCTCATGAGTCACCTGTTCTCAGATTTCAGGCTGTTTCACATGGTAGGATCAAAATGTGGGGATTTTTTCTGATCCTGAAATGGCAGCAGTAGTTCCTAAAACACTTTAACACTATCAGCAAGACCTATAAAAATGCTAGGTATTTATTTCAAAAATGACCTAATATACTTCTCAGTAACTCCTTTAAGCAGCTCTCTACAAGGCAATGTTTTCAATAAATAATTTATGAATTGGGATAAATGCTAAAAAAAAAAAACAAACCAGCTTGGAAAAGTATATTTTTCCATTTTTAAGAATGAGGTGCTGTTCTGTGTCCTTCTGTTCTTGTTAATTTTCTGTCCTTTTGATAAAAAAAATTACAAAACAACCCAAACTTTATTTAGGCCAGATTGCAGATAGTTAAGTTTTCAATCTGAATTAGTTTCCAGGTAGGTAGCTAGCTCTCAGTTATAGGTGTCAGGTTATAGGTTATAGATGCTAACATTTTCAAAAGAACATATCTTCTAGAAAACAATTCTAACTTGTTAAAACTTAAAAAAATCATCTGTAACAGCTAAATTAAAGTAGGTTGTCAGCTATGCCTGACTACTTTTTTTTTCTAAAGGTCAAAATGCTCTAAAGCACAGGCAAAAGGAGTTTGTCCTGCAGTTTTTAATACACTAACATGCAAAACAGAATTTTATTCTTATTTTTTTTCTCCTCTGAATTTTACATTTTAAATGTATAAAGTATGAGCTGATTTCATTGGTGTTAGTAATTTTCTGTCTCCACCCCCCAGGTTTCTTCAATATTGAGTATCATCAAAACAAATTTAAATATATAGGTCTTGATTCACATTACATGCCCTTTAGAATAATTCTTCATTATACTTCAGATTCAATCTTGCACCTTTGGTTGCTATTTATGAAAATACCAATCCATCTTGCCTTCATCTAGCACATGTAAGTTAGGGGCATGTGGGTAACTTGGCCCTGTTTCCCCACAATGAAAGCTAATTGAATTTTTTTTGTTGTTTTGTAGATCTACTAAATATTTCTAGTCCCGAGTTCCTCTCCTCACAGGACCCCCCTACAGCCCCACTGCTGGCACTGTGCCACTTATGCCCTATACAGTGTCTCAAAGTACCTGTAAGAAATGAGAAAACTGAGTTACTCTTTCCTTATACAAGTTTAATTAGACTTCAGATTTTTGTTTTAATGATGTGCACTTTCCTTCTTTTAGAAACAAACCCTATAACAGCCTTATGTACCCTAACTGAGCCGTGCACTTTCCATGTCCTGAGACCTGACTCACACAGCACATCTTTGCTGTGCCTCAGTACATTTGCACTCTATATTTTGTTCCTCCTCCACAGTAATAAGGACAACACAGTGGATGAAAGATAATTGATGTACTCTTTCTTATACTGATGTGGCAAAATGTAAAAAAAAAGGTATTGAGCCACCTGGTCTAGTGGAAGGTGTCCCTGCCCCTGGCAGAGGGCTTGGAACTAGTTAATCTTTAAGGTCAGTCCAACCCAAAAACATTCTTATATCACAAAAATACTAAAATTATTCTAATCAAGAAAAACACTTGAAAATCTCTACCTTGTTTTCATACAACTGTGAATGTATTCTTGCATTCTGGAATAATTTCCTACTTCATTTATTGCTTTATTCCATCAATAAAGATGTATTTGTAATAGTGAATAAGAAATGAGTAAAATTTAACTCTTTGTAAAAAAAATACAGAAGCTCTGACTTAAACTTTCCTTTTCCAGGGGAATCTGGATTGTAAGACCTCTTGCTTTTAGCTAAAAAACACTATTTGAAATACAAGTTTCATGCTAATAGCATACATAATGACAAAGAAAATCAAAGCTTATCTTACTTCATTTGCAGGTTTTTCAGGCCGGTATTGTGAAACAGAAATGAATGAGTGTGATTCAGCTCCCTGCTTGAATGGTGCTGTTTGTCAGAATGATGTGAACAGCTATGATTGCTTTTGCCCTGAAGGTAAGTTGTTCAAAATAATTTATTTTTATTATCTTTGACAATTTTCAAAACTGCCTGCAGTTTGCAAAACATTTTCTTGACAGGCTTCAAAGCCATTGTTAAAATTTCCTTTCTATGTAAGTTATTAATTCCTTTCCAAAGTCTAATTTGCATCTTCATCCACCAAGTTGTGTCTACCAAAACAACCATGATCATTAAGAATGGAGACACATTACGAATGGAGACAGATATATTTGTAAATGCTACCTTTTTTCAATCAGAACTTCATGATTTTAGCAAAGTCTGAAGCAGTGGAGAAAACACAAATGAGTAGTACATGAATTCCGTGGAAAATATCATCAATAAGCCGAAAAAAATATTTTTACCTTCATTAATATGGTGCAGATTTCTGACTAATCATAGCAAATTACAAGTCATAATGACTTTAGTAAGCCATCAGTAAAAAAATGTATTAGAACTTTCACAGACAAAAATAATATCATTTTCATCACCTGTAGTCTGTTTCTTTAAAAATGCACACTGCTCAGTGTTATCAGTACTGTATGAAAAAATGAGTGATTTCAATAAAAAAAATAGTCCAAGAAAAACTAAAATGTTTTAAAACATTTAAAATTGCAGTTTCTTTCTGAAATGCTTTCACAAATAAGTTTTTAATGAATATTTTTAAATGAATTTTTAGTTAAAAATAAAGCCAAGGTTGTGATTTATAACCTCGTATGTTCTATGTTTTAATTTTTTTTTAATTTTAATCTTCAAATTCTACTATTTTCTAAATATGGACTCATGGTAGCTGATTTCATAGCTGACAATATTTCAGTATGTATATATTATTACAGTCATTCCAGTGGTGATAACTTCAGAAACTCATCACAAGAGATGAAATTGCCACAAATAATTCTCATAAGTACAGCCTCTGTCATTAGTTAGCTTAAATTAGAAGCCAAAACAGTTATTGGAAGGTAGCTGGAAATTAACCTTGGAAAAGATCATTTTGCTGTTTAAGCCTGCCCAACCAGCTTATACAACAATAAATCTTGGCATCCACACCAATAATTTTGTGGCTTACATGTTACCTGTGAGACATGGGTCTGATTAAACTCTAAATGCAAATAAGAACTGTTATTTTATACATTATTAATGAATTAAGGGTAATTCTAAAGTTTTATGACTTAAGGATCAGTGGAAATTGGTTCCATGGTCCAGTTTGAGAAATTATGGGAACATGCCTTGCACTGAGGGTGCCAATAGCTTAGCATTAGTCATGGTCTTCCTGTAGCCATGGCCTGTGACAGCACTAATGATACTCATTTTGTAGCATGACCATGAATTAGAATACATTTACAAGAGCATGAAATGTCAGATATTGGAGAGGAGATTCTCTAGCAATTTCAGCTACAAAAAACCCACTGTTAGACCTCTGAGTTTGCTAAAAGTCGTTATGACACAAGAAACTGGGGTTGTTTAGTCTGTAGAAAAGGAGGCTGAGAGGAACCTCACTGCTCTCTACAACTGCCTAAAAGGAGGTTTTATTGAGGTGGGGGTCTGTCTCTACTGCCATGTCTCTAGTAAAAGGATGAGAGGAAATGGCCCTAAATAGTTTCAGTGGAGGTTCAGATTAGATATTAATAACCAAGAAAAAAATCACTGAAAGAGTGGTTAGACATTGGAATAATTGCCCAGGGAGATGGTGAAGCCACCATCTCTGGAAGTGTTTGAGAAGTGACTGGATGTGGCACTTGGGGATATGGTTCAGGGGTGATTGTGGTGATGCTGGGTTGTTGGTTTGACTGGATGATCTGGAAGGCCTCTTGCAACCTTGATAATTATGGGATTCTGTAAAACAAATAAAGAAAAAGTAGAGAAGGAACTATTTGAGAGCTGATTTTAAGAGATATTTTAGGAGCTGATTTTTATTTTGAGAGCAGATGTCCAAATCCCAGCATCGCTTCATCCGTAACGGCGTCAAAATGGCAGCAGATACATAAATTCCTAAGTCTCTGCTAAACTAAAAGGTCAACTAAATGAACATAATTAACTAAATGAACATTAATAAACATAACAAATCCTAAATTTGTGCTTTCATTTATTGACTCCTTTTAAAGTATATTTCACAGAAGAACATGCATTTTCCTATTAATGACAGGGCAGAAAAAACTTTTAGAATGATCTTTCCATAAGGATTCAAGATCATTTTTTTACAAGAGCAAATTGAAAACAAGGGACCTAAAGACATGCTTTAGAAAAATAAGGCACAGATATAGCTGAATAATGCATAGCTCTTTGGTTTTATTTCCAAGGATTTGAAGGCCTGAACTGTGAAATCAACTTTGATGAGTGCACTTATGGCTTCTGTAAAAGCAATTCAACTTGTTTAGACCTGGTTGCAGACTACAGCTGTGCTTGTCCTCCAGGATTCACTGGTAAGATTTCTTTCAACCTGGAAAAGACATTAAATAGTTAGACTATTTATTTTCTTTTCTGAAATTCAGTGCTTTAGCATTAATAAAAGTAAAATCAACTCAGTGTTCTGTAAAATTGATAATCTGATTTAATTTCCCTCCTAATATGATAAAAATGAAAGCAGTGTGTGTATGCAGCTGATTAATTAACAGAAAGCAGAACTGTATTTTGCATAGAAAAAAAATTGTTCAAAAAACACCTAACCAATGAAACATAGATTAGCAGGTAGCTGGTGCTATTTTTTTTCAGAAGATTTTATCACAGCCATACTTGAGTATGAGATGGTAACAAGAGCACAATTTTAGTAAGATGACACTTTGTTCTCTTCAAGAAAGGTGCCATCAGATCCTTACGATAAGTTGCTTGTAAGTTGCACAATTATTTGTATGTCTAACAGGTTTAAGAAAATAGCTCTTGCATCTTGCAAGGAAGAGTCTTCAAGGCTCTACTTTCTGCCAGAAGCAGCTAACAGGATGATGGGGAAATCAATAAAACTGTCTCTAAAAATATGCCATCTTAACAACTATGTCAGGCACTGAACACCTTGACTTTCAGCTGCTGATTTCAGAGAGACAAATGGAGCAGCATTAGTCACAAGGAGTAACAGGAAGACAAGCAGTGCTAGTCTAAGAAATCATACACAGTTAGTGGATCTTGTAATAAAAAGCCGATCAGTTTTGTCCAGAGAGTTCAAAATGTGTGGGGACCAGTGGAGAGGAAAGGAAAAAAATGGAAGAGATCTATTATGGAGAAATGAAAGGTCAAAGAAACAAGTAGAACAGTGAAGGATGAAGAGGCAAAATTAAATTAGTTGTAAATAGAGCATTTCAGGTTGGTAGTAACACCAGTGACATTCAGTTTAGAAGCTCTTCATTCATATTTTGTCAATGGTTAAAAGAAGGAAGACGGGACATAAGGAATGTAAGACAATATACAGAGATTTAGAATCTGTGAAAGTAATAGTAGTTGCAATTCCCACCAACATCTGTGAGTTTTCTTGATTCATGCAAACATATTCTTATATTATTCAGCATTACAAAACTGAGATGTGATCAATTTTCTATAAGATATTACTCTCCTTTTTACTTTGGTAACTGGCTTTGCTGTCATGAGTTTGCATAGTATGTATATTTTGCATCAATTGTGAAAATAGCAGAGGTGATTACAAAGTATTTGTTAATATAGAAGAAGTTACAATGCAATACTTTTAAAAGAAGATGCTATTAAAACTTTCTCCTGTACCGCTAGAATCAAAATGGAAAATGTCTAACTTTTCTATAGTAGGTTGCTAACAGTCAGTTTGTTAGCAGGGTTATGCAGCGGAAGCTGTTCGTGTGAAAATACAGCCACACTATTTTGGGATGTGATTGAATCCACGTTATAGAACCAGAACTACAAATTAATGTGTGTGTGCATCACCAAGGAAGCCCGGGACAGAGTACATCTTCCTTAGTGCCAACAGTTTGCCAATAACATCCTTGTTCATTCCAAGACAACAAGGATTCAGGGTCTGTCAACAGTAAAACAGTTACAAGTGAGTTATAAGTAGATTTTAACGGATACCTTGAGGCCTGTATTGAATTCATAGAAGTTCACATGACTGCATAACAGGCTATTATGAAAAAAGCTCAATTTTCTCCTGCATTTCCTATGTGAGAGATTTCTCATCCCGAATGTGCTATTGATCTCACTTCATATTGGCTTTTTTGGTGAGACAGGACATCTCCCACAAGAAAACAGATAAGCCAGCCTAGTGACTGGAATTAGAAGTAGGGACAAAGATCCTCCTGATTACACCGAGTATTTTTGTCTGTGCTCATGCTGTTTGTACAATTAATTCACAGTCATTGTGGATCTCACTAGGTCTGCTCTCTCCAAGCCTTCCAACAACTGCTTCAGCCTCTCTAGAAAGAGTCTTTGATGCAAACTACTGGATATTTGGGCTTCTATCTTCTACAAGATAGAAAACCAAACAGTGGCAAAAGAGTGTTCCATGTTCTTCTGAGTTTTAAGATTTATATAACTGGTGCACAAAGATGTTGCTATAGTAGCAGTGATACACTCAAAAGCTGTTTAAGGGCTAAAGGAAACATAGTGTATACATATATAAAATTTTTGTTTATCCACTTAATATTTAATATTTAAGCAATGTAGAAATTCTATTATTAATGTAGAAAAGCACCATAAACAGCGCAGTTAGTTGATAACAATAAGCTCTGATGAAGGCACATGTTAGAAAGTTCATCAACAGATCTGTCTAATGCGCTGTCAATCACACCTTGTATTCTTCTGATGAGATTTGATCAAGGAAGTAACATTTGAAAAAGTCCACTAAATGTATAAGACTGATTTTTACCTTTTATTTTATTTTAAACACACTTTTGTTTTCCTATAATTCCTATCAAAAAGTAATTTCCAAATTAAATTTACCTTTAGCATCTGAGCTGGTCAGGAACAAAATAGTCTTAGGCCTGGTTGTTTGCTTTTTTCCCTGTTTACTCTCTGTGCGTGGCAGCATCAACCCTGATTGGGATCACATGCCTCGTGAATTAAAGCTCTGATGGAAGGGCATCATTGGACAGGAGGGCCTCCTTGAATGGCCTTGGCCATGGTGCTCAACAGGTGGTGGATCTTTGTCCTTTCCTGAGAACAGAGCTGGGAAGAGGCAGTGCCAGGTGTTCAACAGGGGGCAGGGCTGGATGGTGGAAGCAACTCTGTCCTGCTGAGGAAAGCCAGTAGGACAGGAACATCCAAAACATCTGAGAGAGTCCTGAGAGGAGCAGGGAGCCATCTTGCAGCTTCTACTGCCAGCTGAATTGTTTATTGCTGAAAGGGTGAGCACCAGAGTTCTGGCAGCCTTTGGAACCTGCTGCATGGAGTTTCCTTTACTTTGTCCAAGACAATCATCTCCTGAGAAAGACCAGGAAAACTTTCTCTTCAATCAAAGCTTGCTCTCAAATGCCCTCTTGTGGTAATCTGCCTACACAGGATCACAGTAATTATCCCATAGTAAAGAGCTACTGAACAAATGGACAGATGGCAACACTGCCACCTCCTTCCCTCATAGTATTTTATTTGATTTTGCAGATTAGAGGGGTTTTGAGAACATCTGGCAGTTGAGATAGGCAAAGGCAGTCCAAGTCCTTTAACCTGACCAGCCTCAAAAATTGGAAAAAGCCTTGCTCAACACATCTGAACCTGAAGATAGGTGAAGTAGGGAATTTTAATATTGAACAATAGGACATTTTGAGTCCATTGAGTAGCAAGACATCTTGAATTAAAACATCAGTGGGATGGTGTTGAATTCATCAATGATACAGAAGGAGGAGGCAGTTTTATGAGGTGTGATTACTGACCATTTTCATTATTCGAGTGGATTTTCTCTGGTAATACAAGTCACTGGAACCAGAGAACTTTCAGTGTTTTGGGATGAGAAGGCATGGGGTTTTAATCTTAAATAAATGATGGGATTATATTTTGCCCATTGTAAACCCTTTGCCTATTTTAAATGTTGGAAGAGATTAATTGATTGATTTAATTAATTATTAATTAAAATAATTTCAAAGGTGTGCATGTATGTGGGTGATCTATGCTAGTAAGGTGATGCCAGTGAATACTGTGGAGAAAAAAAAGTGATTCCAAAGTGATTTTTACTTCATCAATCAGCACTGAATTTTGTAGTTCTAGTTCATATGAATGAGATTTTTAATCTGACTTCCTCACTGATATCATGGTCCATATGAATTCTCTGTGTGTAAAATGATCCTCCCTCTAAGTTTTGCCTGTGTCTCATTAATGTTTACCATTATCAGACAGTATGAATCAACAGTCAGAATCTACCATCAGTCACACATTGACTTAAATTTACACAAGAGACTAAATAAATGTGCAAGCCTTTTAATATGCTTTTTGAGATCCAATCTATATAGTTCCCTCTATCATGTCTCATACTATTGAGCTTTAGGAATTCTGTAGTAGATATTGTGGCTAAGCAAGTGGGCACTGCAACACTGAACACTTGAAAACCAAAATTATATAAGGATGGGCAAGGTCTTGCAGCTCAGCTCAACCCATCACAAGACATAAGGTAATACCTTTCTCTTGGCTTTCAAAAATCTTTCCTGTGTATTCTTTTTCTATGGTATTCTAAGCTTTGTTTTCAGTAAGCCTGCAAAAGCTGTTCTATTTTAGGCACATTTTGCCTGACATAGATGCTTTTAGTTAATATCAGGACAACTGCATAGTACAAAATTATTGATTCACTACATCCTCTTTTCCATGCTAATCATAAAAAGTACTGTCCCAAATAATTCAAAGGAAAAAACTGCCCTCAGAAATCTACCTCTACCCAAAAGGAGGTTCTAGCAAGTTGGGGGTTGGCCTGTTCTCCTAGGCAGCTAGTGAAAAGAGGACACAGCTGGGCCAGGTGAGGTTCAGGTTGGACATCAGGTAGAATTTCTTAATGGAAAGGGTTGTCAAGCATTGGAACAGTCTGACAGGGAGGTGGTGGAGTCATGAACCTTGGAGATGTTCAAGAAATGATTAGACATGGCTCTTGGCGCTATGGTTTATTTGACACAGTGGTGATTGGTCAAAGACTAGACTCGATGATCTTGGAAGTCTATTCCAACCTAATTGATTCTGTGATCCGTAGATGCTCACCCATCCTTAGAGTCAGTCACAGAAACTCAGTCTCGCTTGCATCTCGTGCATCAGATTATTGTTCCACATCAATCATCCCTTATGGCCATCACAGAAGCAGCTCAAAAGCCAGGTCTTTTCTGTGATGTCCCCTAATGACAAAGCTCATTTAAACAACATGCCTCTGTCTGATCTCTAGTCAAAGCATTAAGGTTTTTCAAACCAAAACAAAACCTGGAAGCTGAAGACTAGAGAAAGGGATGGTTGCCCAGGCTCCTGGCCAGCAGAGCTCTGACTCATAGCAGGCCATGGAGCAGTGAAGTGCTGACTTCCTTTCCCCTGCTCAGCTGGAACAGTGCAGATGGGCTGCTGGTTGCCACAAACAGTGTAAATGGCAGGCTGCTGAGGGCAGGCTTCCCGCAGTGGGGTGTGCAAAGTTAACGTGCTGGAAAATAAACAGCATTTATGCATACATGGAAATGTATTCACTATGTATTTCTGAGTTATTAGAGAATATTTATTGTCATGTCATGTATCCGCTTTCTTTGGAAGGAATTCAGGTTAGAACACCTGAATGGGAAAAAAAAAAAAATCAGTAGAGTGCAGAAAAGTCTGTTTAAGTTTCATCATGTTGCAAATTACATTATATAAATTTTTTTAAAAAATAATACATAAAAGTTAATGAATTGAATGAAAGAAAAGCAAATCAATTTTTTTTTCCCCAGTCACTTTAAATATAAGCAAAGTTGCTTGGTTTTTTTATGTGAGAAATCAAATGGCACATTTCTTCAATAGTATTCCATCTGCAAATACTAAGCATGATTGGTTTAAATTAGATGGTGAATAATGATAGTTCGAATCACCTGACAAAAGATAAGTTAATTCTTCAATCAAAACATTAATTAGCTTGTATTGAATTTACTTTATCTTTGCTCTTCTGAAGGTGTTATGAGATTTTTTTGAATTCCAGTTTATCCCTTTTATTTCAGATATAATTGTTGTTTTTTTTAGTAGTGATTCCAACTGTCATATATAACATAATGCATGTAGAACATCCATTAATATCTTTCTGGGTGTGACTACATACTTAATTACTTTTAGATAAATTGGAAAATAATCATTTTATATTAATAGGCTTGATTTTCAATTTTAAAAATGTCAGTTGCTAGGAGGCTCTTATCAAATAAAAAAAGAAAAACAATCATGGCTAGAAAATCTCATACAGTAATTAAAACACACACAGAAGACACTGGAACACGTGGCTGAAATTTTTAGTTTTCCTGAGTTACTGGGGGAAATCAACCTCATTTTCCCTTAACGCCATATTTTTTCTATGTTAATATCATGGATGACACCATACAATGAACAGTAATATGATAGAACAGTGAGCATTGATTTTACTTTTTGCATCTGAGTACACCTGAAAAATAGCATATGAATATCAAGACAGAATTTCAATCAAAATTTTTATTGTAACTGCCTCAAGAAGCCTGTTAGGACTTAATTTTCTGTTATAACCTGAGCAATCAGTGAATAAACCCTGACAGAAAAAAATCAACCTCCAAGCAACTTCCCCAGTGCACATTTCCCATTCCTCCCAGATATTCTGTTAATGAATTTGAGAAACAGAAGTGGCATCTTATCTAAGATTGGTTTTATTTAGTTTTCTTCTAGTATATGGTTCGTCTTCTGAAAAAAATCCACCGAATCACTGATGTTGGAAAAAGTCTGTTGTTCAACACTGCCTTTGCAATACCAACTAGCATAATACCAGAAGTTTTGATACTAAATTATATTTCCCAGTATATACTGGGTTCTGTTTTTATTATTTGTGTGTCAAATTATCTTTTGATATTCTTTGCTTTGATAGATCCATACTATAAAAGGCATGACCCTCTCAGTTTTGGTATGACCACACTAAGTAGGACTCTTACTTGGTGCCATCTTTAGCAACTTGTTGACTTTTTTTTGTTCTTTATTCTTTGGCTTTTCTCTTTGTCATGAATTTTTTTCTTCATTTTCTGTGGATGCCCCATCCCTAGCAGTGTTCAAGGCCAGGCTGGATGGCACATTATGCAATTTGGTCTCATTGAAAGTGTCCCTGCCCATGGCAGGGGGGTTGGCACTAGATGATCTGTAAGGTCATTTCCAAACCAAACCACCCTATGATTTTATGGATCTAACATCAACCTGGCCACAAGACAAGTCCCGAGGCCCCTGCTCTTAGCTTGACACCTGAGCAGTGGCCCAATGCTGGCAATGGCAATGCCGTGTGTACTGGGCCTCAGGGCTGCAGTGGTGAGAGTGGGAACATTACACGGCAGCTTGAGTCTCTTCACTTAAATAGTAAGTTGACCAGAGACTACTGAGGAGTCTTGAGGCAGGAGGGGAAATGTGTTAAATGCAGAATGATGTTTTTTAAAGCCGTTTATAGAACTTTAATAAAAATAAAATTTTTTGTAGCCAGGCAGGAAATGGAATAGCATTGGCTATTTGCTCTGGTAACAATAGACCAGCACTTTACATCTAGTTATCCTCGTAACCTCCAAAACCTTCAGGAACAGGACATACACATTCACATGATGACAGAGATGCTACAGAGCCCGCCGGGTGCCTCAGGGTGGGCTATTGCTGTTACAGAAAAATAACTGTCTCACTAAATTGTTTTTATGTTTTCCCAAGAGAGACACAGAGAGGGCTACAGGATGAGTGTATTTATTCTGCAAGTCTTCTAACAATCCATAGATTGCTGGTTGTATGCTCTATATTAGGCCTGTATACCAGAAGGCAGTTAATGTTGGCCATTAACCACCTTGTACTGAACCTAATTACTCTAGTTTTGATTAAAGCACACAATGAATCTAAAAGCATTCAATCCTGATTTGAATGCATGAAAAGAAGCCAGAATTTCACTGGCATTTTTTTCTAGTAGTAATCACCATCAGATTTAGAAGTTTATATTAAACATTTTCTTTAAATTTTTGACTTCAACTTCAAGCTATTCCATCTCATTACCTTTTCTACACAAAATGAAAAAGCTCTTGTTACCCAAGTATTTTCTCTTTGTAAAGATACTTACACTCTGTAATCAAGTCACTTTTTGGTTTTGTTTCTTCTAAATGAAACAGATGGAGCTCTTTAAGCCTTTGCCGACAGCATGCTTTCTTCAGTTGTTGAATAAATTGTGTAGCTTTTCCCGCATCCTTCCTACTTATTTTTAAATATGGAACATTCTAATCAATGTTTTATGCAGAGGTATTTTACACATCAATGTTCCTTTTTTGTTTTATTTAAATACATCTGAGGATTTTTTTTTCTCACAGCACTGCAATAGGGCTCATATGCTGAGGTCTGCAGCAGTCCTTTTCAAATTGCTTTTGTTGTTTCCCCACATACAGCTCAGCTACAGTTCAGTAGCTACAATCTGCGTAGTTTTTTCTGTGCTTGTATCTAAAAACTGCAAGTGACCAGAAGTGACCTGCAGTACATTGAAAAATGTACTGTTTAGCTGAACAAAAGTTATCACAAGATTTCAGTTGGCACATAGGCTTGATCTCCTGTGGAAGGGAGATGCAGGAAAGGAAGTGAGAGTAGAAATGTAGTACCTGTTTAAAAGAGATTGTTGAAATAATAGAGTAAGGACTTTGCACATTTACCTACAGAAAAAGAGACTCAGTGAAGTATAAAATGCCTCATCTGTCTCATTATGGTTTTCTCATGGGAAAGATTTGAGTGGTGAGTTCAGATTGAATGTGCCAAAACCTGTGCTGCTTTCTTTGGAAGGGTAGGCCTTAGTATCTGTCCCTCTGTAATTTCAACCATGTGCATTTATGGTGTGCATGAAGAATGTGTTTGTCTCTTCCTGCTAGTGTTAACACTTTTATCCTGTTGCTCTTGTCTGTTGCAAGCCTGGACTCGCCTCTTTTTTATATGACTAATGCTGAAATGTGTTTTAATGGAGAAATAGAGTAGAGACAGAGATTTGGATAGAAGCACTAGGTTCCAAAGTCACAGCTCAGTTATCACACACCAAGTAACTTAAGACCTTTACCATGAGACAAAGCAAGTTTCCAGACAATCCAACTCATTACACAAACATAAGTCTTTGGACCACCTTCAGTGTCACAAACAGAGTGTATGCCCTGTAAATTATATAATCACAACACTAGAACAAAATACTAACTAGAATCTGTTTCATCCTTATCCCAGCAAAAAACATATAACATACTATGTTGCTTTCTCACCTATGTATCTTCTTAAAGAAGTCCAAGGATGCCTTATTTTCTTGGAGGAACCTTTCCAGTGTGATGTTATACTAACCGTTAGAAGGAGTTCCTTATTGTCTAATATTTCACTGCAGTTTAAATGCATTACTTCTCACCCTGTCTGCTGCAAACACAGCAAACTGATGACTTCTGCAAAAGTACTTTTTTATTTTGTGATTGTCATCACGTTTCTATTCAAATTTTCCTTATTTAGGCTTTACAGGCCCATTCATTTTGTTCATCCTAAGAGGTCATGCTTTTGAGCTGTTTGTCATTACTAACATGCTCATATGGACTCTCATTTGGTCCACAATTTTCTTGAATGCACCTCACTGCACAATGCAAAGTTTTCCAAATGCAGCTTTACTCCACTAAGATGAGAATGGAAAGATTATTTTATGCTTCTAACTGGATATGTTCCTTTTTATGTATCCCAGCAAACCATTTGTTTTAAAAAAAGAAATTCTGGGGTTTATTACTACTTAACTTGTGATTTTCTGTATGATATGTTCCACTTGTTCTGATTGGATTACATTTGTTATTTCAAACTCCAACTTCAATTTGTTAAAATTTATGAAGACTTCTAATCCTATTCTTCAATGTACCTTTTTGTGTTGCCATCAGTAAGCTTTGCTGTCTACCATCTAGATTGTTGAAAAAAAAAATGAGTGGAACTGAATGCACAGTAGATTTCTTTCAAAATCTGTGCAATTCATTCATCCAGTCCAGTAGTAAAACCACTGATAACTAATGTATGAATATGGCTTTCCAAAAAGTTTGAATTATCTGATAATATTCTCTTGTGGCTTCTATGTAGACCAATTACGAGGATTTCACAAAAGATAACAGAAACATTAGTGAACAGAAGGAGCATGACATATGCTACCAGCTTTTTTTATCCATAAGGTGTGTAAATTTAGTGTAGAAGGGAATCAATTTGTTTATATAAGGCTCATTTTTTTATAAATTATTTTATATTTATAGGTTCTTGCAAGTAAAGACTTTAAAAAATTTTCCCAATATTTCTTCCAGGAACTGAAGTTTCACAAATGGATCTATAATTTCATGTCTCTGTATTTTATTCTTTTCCTAAAGGCTGATTTTACTGAGTCTTCGGGTACTTTACTTATTTTTCACATGTTCACAAAGAAAACTGTTGAGTTTTTGTCCACTAGTACCCAAGGGTGTAGCTCATCAGACCAGCCTATCTGAATATTTAACTTATCTGACAATTCTACAGCTTTTCTTCTGTGTTCAACACCAAAGTTTTGCCCTTTAAACATAGGTATCAATTATGATAATGTCCTCCTTTGCAGCTGGTCTTTTTACTGATGATTGAGGCAGAAGAAGCATTGAACAATTTTGCATGATTGCGATTATCAGTGACCATCCCTCTTCACTGTATGGCAAATCCTAGCTTTCCTTCGTCTTTATAACTGAAGTACATATAGCATAATCTCTTGTTACCCTGACCATCCTATAATAGCTACATGCCTTTGCTGGTCTGATTTCATGCCTGCATATTTATGTTGTACTTTTTAGGTTAACCTTAGCAACTTGACCTATTTTTTTGTCAGTTGGGCTTTTTCATGCTTTGAAAACCAGGTAGTGTTGTGTTGATCTCCTAATATCTGGTGTCTTTCTCCCACAAAAAGAAAGTTTGTCCTTGTGTACTTATAGAAAGCAGCAGCTTTCTTAGTTACCTTTTAAAGGTAAGATGTTCACTCTTTATCATGTTTCAAATCAGAACTTTACATTCTTTGCAGTTTTTCTGAATTCCTTTGTTATTATATCGTTCACCCCTCCTCTTCCTTTCCATGGATTTTGACTGCCCTCAGACAAGTTTTTCACATTTCTTTCTTTATAGTCAAAGAGTACTTTTCCCTTTAACTTTGAATCAAGTAACTTGCAGTTACCTTTTCCACTACCAAGAGTACATTCAAATATCTTTGAATTTTTGAATGATTATTCCTTTCAAAAATTATGGTTTTGTAATTAAATACCCTATCAGTCCAAGGCCTGTGTTCCTAAGGATTCTGCTAGGTTTTTTATCTGTTTAAAATATTAAAAACAACAAAACAAAACAGCAACAGAAAAACCCACTAGCTATAAAAAAATTAAGGTTTCTTTAAACTGGTTCTACTGGATTTGTGATCTGTATTTAATCATTAAATACAGCATATTATATGTGACTCTGCAGTATTTTCCACATAATTTTATAAAGTCTTACCTAGTTTCTATATTTATCCCCGTCAATGAACTGCTTCCACCCCCTTAAACCTTTTTCTAAACAATTATTTTAGAAAAACAGTACAAAGGGTGTTGCATTTTTTCCTTCCTCTGTCTTCTCCTTACTCTCTCCCGCCCATTTAATTTGATTTTTGTGTACACACTGTTTTTAGCTGAAAGTACATCATATAGCTAAGGGAGACAAAACTGTAGGGTGACGCCATCTGCCAGTCATGCATTTATTGTTGCAATGAATCTGTAATTGTCTAAGCTCTGTTTGTCCAAGAGGGATCCCAGAAACCTCACATGATCCTTTAATTCAGCTCCCTAGACTGAGGTCCCTGGGATGCATTACCTGTCCGGTATATCTGATTTGAGTGATACAAGGAACCTTCCATCAGTTTTTACATAGAACACCAACAAAAGTTCTGCTTGTTCACGTCAGTGACAATTACAGTTTTCCCTCTCTGTCACTGCCTTAACTTCTGGTATTCATGTGAGCTCCTAGTCTATACAGTTGTCCCATTAATTTTTGATCAATTTTTGTTCAGAAAGATCCCAGTATTATTTATAGCAGCCTAGGGATTTCTCTAAATTAATGCAGTGCACAATACAGGAACAGGAGACTGGATTTTGTTTGGTATGTCAAATGAGTTAATTGTTTTCATAAACCACCTATTCCATTGTCTTCTAAATTTTCCCCTCTATGAATCTTCTGTATATTTGCCTATGTTTTTGTTGTTTTAGATTTGAATAAGTTTGAATTACAGCTCAATTAAACCTCTTTAAAAGCAGAAAAATAAAGGAACAGCTGAGTGAACTTCTGGGTTTCTTTTTACATCTGAGATATGGCTTCTTTCATCTGGAAATATGCATGAAACCTTGAGAATTATTTTTTTCTTGCTATTTTTAGTAAAGTTATTAAATGTCTAAACCAGTTTTTTCAATGTGGCATATAAACCTAGTAATTAAGGTGTTGAGTTGTGATGCTAGAATATACAAAGGATGTTTTTGCAAATGGTGTTCATATTTTTTCCTTTAAAATATTTAATTTGTTAACTATCAGCTATGATCTATGAATATCTCTAGTTTTAAAACTGTCAAGAAGAAATAAAATAGTGTTTCCAACCTGGAAAAGTTAAATTATGCAGTCACTTGCACTGTGAAGCAGCTTTTCTGCTTTCCCAGCGTGATTTATAGTTTTAATGTTTAATTTTCTTTTCTGTCAGACAAAAACTGTTCCACGGATATTGATGAATGTTCCTCCAAGCCCTGCAAAAATGGAGGCCATTGCCACAATTTGATTGGTGAATTTTACTGTAGCTGTTTGCCAGGTAAGAAGTCACATGATATTTAGTTGAGAAATGTTCTGTAGTATACAGGAAAGAAATAGAGTTTTTCATAAGCACACTACTAAGTAGTAATATATTTTGCTTGAAAAGAGAGAAGGATGAACAGGTATTCTTTAAACATATGCTACAATTGTTATGCAGGTGGTGTCAGCAGAATTTGTTTACAGAATATAACTTGTGTACCCGAAGCCCTGCCTTCCAAACTGATGAGTAGAGAGCCTTAGAAATCAACCAGCTCTGCCAGTAGCATGATTTTGTTTCCATCTGTTCTACTAGCAAAAGTTATTTTTAAAATTTCTGAAAGAAAATGTGGACAAGCTGTACAGTAGTTGTCATAAGGGTTGCTGTGGTGGGTTGACCCTGGCTGGAAGCTGTGCAGTCAATCACATATCATTTCTGTTTCTCCTTCTTCCTCAGGGGGAGGATTCCTCACAATCTTCCCCTGCTCCAGTGTGGGGTGCCTCCCAAGGGAAAGAGTCCTCCAAGCACTTCTCTAGTATAAGTTCCTTCCCATGGGCTGCAGTTCTTTACAAACTGCTCCAGCATGGGTCCCTTCCACTGAGTGCAATCTTTCAGGAACAGCCCGCTCCAGTGTGGGTCCCCCATAGAGTCACAACTCCTGCCAGGAAACCTGCTCCAGTATGGGCTTCTCTCTTCACGGGGCCACAGGTGCTGCCAGAAGCTTATTGTAGTTCAGGCTTCCCACATGAAGGGTCACAGCCCCCTTTGGACATCCACATGTTTTGTCATGAGGTCCTCTGTGGGCTGCAGGTGGATCTCAGATCTACCATGGACCTCCATGGGCTGCACTGGCACAGCTGTCTCACCGTGGGCTGCACCACGGGCTACAGGGGAGTCTCGCTCTGGTGCCTGCAGCACCTCCTCCCTCTCCTTCTGTACTGATTTTGGTGTCTACAGAGCTGTTTCTCTTGTAATCCTTGCACTTTTTTCTGGCTGCAGTTGCCCAGTTTGTTTTTTCCCCCTCATCTTAACTATGTTATCCCAGAGGTGCTACTACAGTCACTGATGGGCTCAGCCTTGGCCAGCAGCCAGTCATCCTGGAGCTGGCTGGCATTGGTTCCATCAGACAAGGGGGAAGTTTCTGCATCTTCTCAGAGAAGCCACCCGTGTACCTGCCCCCCACTGAAACATTGCCATGCAAACCCAATTCAGTGCCTTGCAGTGATGAGAGAAGCCAGCAATATCTGAATTTGTCAATAAGAGTAGACAACTTTTCTGCCTTTATGCGGCATACATAATTTTATTCACAGAATTTCAGAATCAATTAGGTTGGAAAAGCCCTCTGAGATCATAGAGTCCAACAAATAAACAGTATTACTGAGATATGAACTTAAATGCTTCAGTGTGGCTTTTCAGTGTGGATTGATGCTACAGGCCAGCATTTACACATTGGAATGTAGTATCTTTTAATATAACCAGCTAATTAATATATGTGACACTTGTATAATATGACTATTTTTTTTTTTATCTCCTGCTTGCTTTATTGTGGGCCAGCTGGTTGTCAGCCAATTGGAAAGTAGTGAGCAAAACATGAAGCAATAGTACTCTTTCACTTGAAGTTTTTTAATACTCTTAAGTCAGTTACATTGCGTTAAACCTTGTTCTACAATGCCAAGTTAGCAATGTAAGGATAAAATGATCAAGCTTGTATTTAGACAGAAGTATTTACCTAAAGTGGATAGGAAAAATGAGTGGTTTAAAATTTTTATATCCCTATGACAGCTATATATGTTTTAAAAATGTATACAAGCTATTTCAAGTCTAACGTACAAATAGCTTGGAAATTATTGATATGTGGAATACAGAAACTCACAGCCAGCACTGCCACTAAGTAATAGTATATGGGCATGAATATAATTTGAATATATGTATAAATATTTATGGATATTATTATATATGTGTATGTGTGCATTATACATGTGCATATATATACCTCCACAGACTACTTTTTTTAGACATGAGAGTCTTACAATAGGCTTTCAAGACGCAGAATATTGAAGGAATTATTACAATTATTATTATTATTATCATTAATATTATCTCTTTTGGCTAATTTTAAGGCTCTTTTTAAGGCTGAAGTCTTATATGTTGATGTAATAAGTTAGTTTACTTTTCCAGTTGCAAAGACTGTGACTATATTTCATTACTCTTTCTGTTGGGGATAAACCAAGCGTTGAATCTCATTTTGTCAGCTTTGTGAAATCACAAACACAGTACTTTGCTTTGTGAAATCACAAACACAACAAGAAGTATGAAAACATGGTCCTGTTATACTTAAAAAGTGAGATCCTATGCTAGAAATTAATACTGAAATGCTGTAATAAGTACATATATGAAATCTCAGACATTTGACATATAAACAGTTTCTATTACTCTTTTGAACACTTGTTAGATACAGTCTTTGTGAAGAATTTACCCATCTGCAAAATGCAGGATGAAAACCAATGGTTTAGACAGTATTTAGGGATTGCAGACAGGCAATAGAGCACCTGAAGGACAGCACAAAGGAATTTCAGCCAATAAATCAGCTTCATCAGGAACCCAATTTAAATGGCTCTCTGTAAATGCATGCAGCATGGGGAATATGCAAAAGGAGTTGGAGATGTGTGCATGCCTGCATGGCTATGATATTATTGGCATTACGGAGACACAGTGGAAAGACTCCTATGACTGGAGTGTTAGAATGGAAGGGTTAAGGCTTTTTAGGAAGGACAGGCAAGGCAGATGAGGAGGCAAGTGTTTGCACTCTATGTCAGTGTCCAGCTGGAGAGCATGGAGCCTGGGGATGGATGAAGAGTCAACCAAGAGCTTATGGGTCAGGATTGAAGAAAGGGCAGGGACAGGTGACATGTGACATTACAATGAGAGTCTGCTACAGGCTTTTCTACGAGGGAGTCCAAGTGGTTGAAGCCCTCTGTAGAGAGATGGGAGCAGCCTCACATTCACAAACCCTAGTCCTCATGGAGAACTTCAGCCATTCTGGGTTTGCATAGCCAGACTTTGGTATCTGGGGGACTACAGGGGTGACTTCTTTGAGAAGGTGCCAGAACCTTCCTCCATGCCCAAGAAAGCCAATGCCAGCCAGTTCCAAGATGGACATGCTGCTGGCCAAGGCTGGGCCAATCAGAAATAGTGGTAATGCCTCTGTGATGACACATTTAAGAAGAGAAAAAGACCAAAAGTTTTTGCCCAGATGTAATTGCAGCCAGAAAAAAGCAGGGTGAGAATACATGGGAAGAACAGCTCTGCAGACACCAAGGTCAGTGCAGAAGAAGGGGCAGGAGGTGCTCCAGGTCCCAGAGCTGAGATTCCCCTGTAGGCCATGGTGCAGCCCCTGGTGAGGCAGCTGTGCCCCTCCAGCCCATGGAGATCCACGGGGATGCAGAGATCAACCTGCAGCCCTTAGAGGAGACCCACGCCAGAGAAGGTGGATGCCTGAGAGGAGGCTGCGAACACATGGGAGGCCCATGCTGGAATAGGCTCCTGGCAGGGACCCGCAGACCCCTGGAGAGAGGAGCCCATGCTGGAGCAGGTTTCCTGGCGGGACTTGTCACCATGTGGGGGACCCACGCTGGAGCAGGCTGTGCCTGAAGAACTGTACCCCATTAATGTGTGTTGAAGCAGTTTGTGGAAAACTGTTGCCCATAGGATGGAATCATGTAGGAGAAGTTTGTGGCGAAATGTCTCCCATGGGAAGGACCCCACATTAGAGCAGGGGAAGGATTCCTTGCCCTAAGCAGTGATGGGAATCACCTATGATGAACTGACTATAACCCCTATTCCCTCTGCTGAGGTAGGAGGTAGAGCTGGGACGGAGGGAGGAGTGGGGGAAGGTGTTGGTGTTTTTAAAGTNCCATGCTGGAGCAGGTTTCCTGGCGGGACTTGTCACCATGTGGGGGACCCACGCTGGAGCAGGCTGTGCCTGAAGAACTGTACCCCATTAATGTGTGTTGAAGCAGTTTGTGGAAAACTGTTGCCCATAGGATGGAATCATGTAGGAGAAGTTTGTGGCGAAATGTCTCCCATGGGAAGGACCCCACATTAGAGCAGGGGAAGGATTCCTTGCCCTAAGCAGTGATGGGAATCACCTATGATGAACTGACTATAACCCCTATTCCCTCTGCTGAGGTAGGAGGTAGAGCTGGGACGGAGGGAGGAGTGGGGGAAGGTGTTGGTGTTTTTAAAGTCTTATTTTATTTCTCTTTATCCTGCTCTGATTTTGTTAGTGATAAATTCAATTAGTATCTCTAGTTCTAGCCTGGTTTGCCCATGACAGTAGTTGGTGAGTGATCTTTCTCTGTTCTGGTCTCAACCCATGAACCCTTGGTTATATTTTCTCTCCCCCACCCATTTTTTGTGGGGATTGATAGGCTTTGGTGGGTGTCTGGCATCCAGCCAGGGTCAGCCCACTACAATATGCTGAAAGCTATTATTTCTGTTCAGAGAGACTGCCAGGCTGGAGAAACAGGCCTATAGGAATCTCACAGAGTTCAACAAACAAATGCAAGTCCTTCAGCTTTGGAATAGTCCCATGCACCAGTAGAGCCTAGTGCCCAACTGGCTGAAAAGCGGCTTTGCAAAAAGTGACCGGAGAGTCCTGGTGTTCAACAAGTAGAACACGAGCCAGCCATGTGTCCTTGTGGGAAAGCATCCTGGGCTGTGTTAGGAAGAGTGTAGCCAGCAAGTCCAGAGATGATTATTTTTCTACTCATGACTTGTTTCATGGGATGAGTGGAAGCTTCAGACAAACCTCAGAATTCAGCAGCAGTTTAAAGAGTAACTCTGGCCCACAAGCTCTAATGATGGCAAATCAGATCTATTTATAAAAATGAATTATTTATTAAACAGACAAGAGATAACAGATGAAAGATCTTAATCAAAATTGCTTAATACATAGTATAAAACTAAAGAACTACTAGCAGATTACAGCATAACATAAAACAGTGCACTACATCAAGGGACAGACATTAAAGCTAGCAAAAGAAACAGTATTGATTAGGAGTCGAATGTAACTTACCACTGAAATGACAATAATGTGCACAGATTCCTTCACTTAACCCCTGGGGAGCAACTGTGAAGCGTCCCTCCTCACGGGAGAAACTCTACACAGTTGCAGGAAAATGTACAGGTTTCTTCTTTGTGAAAGTTTGGAGTGGCTTTTATGGTCATAGAGGGAGGTATCAAAAGGTCAGTCAAAAATCTGACTTATCTTCGCAGATCTCATTTCAACAGTGAGGTGTCCATTGGCAGCTGGGAGATGCCAGACCAGCTTTAACCCCATGGTGCCAAAATAACTCACTACAAGACAGCTCGTCCTGCTTGAGTTGTCTAACCAGTTAACAAACAGATAAATTCTTGTGGGGATTGAGATGCCCTGATACAGACTTGTGAAACTGCATCTGAAATACTGTATCACTTTTGCATTCTCTGCTGAAAGAAGGACATTGCCTTACTGAGGCAAGTCTAGCAAAGTGCCATGAAAATGGAGACACTGAAGTAATTGGACCTGTTCATTCTGAAGCAAAGGCTAAGAGATTTTATTGGGGTTTACTGCTACCTCCAGGGAGGATACAGGGAAGACAGAACAAGGATTTTCTTAGAGGTCAATATTCTGTCAGGGCAAGAGTCAATGGGCACAAGTCAGAATAAAGGAAAATTCAACATTAACGTGAAAAAACCCCCACAACCAACTGCACTATGAAGGTGGTTAACTATTGGAACATATTTTCTGGAAAGCTTGTGGTGTCCCTATCCATGGAATCACATTCGAATATTGACAGGACAGTTCCCTTAGCTACCTGATCTAGCTGGTGTTACCATGAGTGACTATTAGACTAGATGGCCTCAAGACATCATTTCCAACTTAAGTTGTTCTGTGATTCTATTACTAAATAAGAAATATTTGCCCAATTATTCTGTATAAATATAATACTTTAGGGTGAATTTGAATTGAACTACCTGTACCTACACAAAGTCTTTAAGACTGTAAGCATTTTGACCAGATCTAAAAAAGTTCTGCACAATCTTAACTTCAGTGTTACATTTTATTAAGTTTGCATATAAACAAACAATTTTGTTCTTTTCAGCCACAATGTTTTCCCAAAGCCAATTTTTTAATGAATATTCAAGAATGTATCAACTATCATTTTTTTCATGAGTATTAATTTATTCTCCCACTAGAAAATGGTTACCTATGTGTATTGAATTTTAAAAAGGGAGTGAACAAAACCAAAAAAAGGCCTATAGTTTGTGACAACAGTAGTCTGTCATCTGGAAACAATGCTATGAAATGGTCAAATAGAGAAGCACAGTTTGAGGAAGATGTGAGGAACCTCTTTCTAAATTTATAACGTGTCCACAGGCAATATTTACATGATATTTAAGGAAATTTTAATCTACAAGGTGCTGGATTTTTACAATACATTCAGAAAGGCATCAAAAGTGCTCAGTGGAATGTAGCAAGGTCCTTATGGAAAAGTGAAGACCCTTTAAGTTTGTAGAAGACAAGAATGAGGGAAGCTTAGAAACATAAAATAACTTTTGACAGATGACATTGCATTTCTCTACTTGTTACCACAGAGTGTAATATAACTAGAGAATTTACTTGGAAGGTTTGGTAAAGGATTAGACAAATTCACAACCAAAAGTCTGTAAGTCAATACTAAAGAATCCTTTGACTTCTTTAATATACCTGAATACATGGAGATTTCAAAGGGAACAAACTGCTGGAAGTTGCTAAACTAATAATCTCTCCCTAAACAGTCTCTCTTTTTCTGCTCTCAGACAGTTCTAGGCTGCATGCACAATATTTCTCTTTTATAAAACATTATATCTACTACACAGCTTCTTTCCTGTCCCTGTTTGTGCCTCAGTGATGTATTATCCCTGCTACACTTAACTGAATAAATAATTTTTTTTTTTTTTTTTGGTGGGATTACTGGATGATTAGCATGATTGCTAAAGGAGACTGATTTTGAAGCAGAAAATCCTATCAGTTGATGGATTCAACCTAAAATCAATTTTTGTTCAACTTAATACACTGAATCAAAGGAGCAGTACTTCTGATTAAGAGTAAACACCACACAGAGAAATTGTAAATCAAATTCTTCCTTTTTGGAAGGTGTTGCTGTTATTAAAGTTTAGTGTACCATGAAATAAGACTGTACTTTCTTTCAAACCTTTCTGGCAACCCTTGTTATGAAGTAGATGCTTATACATGAAAGTTTTTACTCCAGGAAGAGACCTTAGAAAAACAGTTGCATTCTGTGACTCAAAAAACAAAGTGAATCATTATGATTACAGATGGAAAAAGTTTACAAAATCATTCAGTTCTTCATGCTGCTGCTGCACAATGATGCTTAACACAGAATTTGTAATGATATTTTTTGCTTTGATTTCAAAGTTGCCTGATAAGAAAGTGTAGCATTTTTTACATGAAGCTGTTGTTCTGCTTGCCAAAAAAGACTACCTGATGTGTAGTCTAAAATTCCAATTATCTATTTCTTGCTTCAAGTCACAATTCATTTATACAATTTGTAAGTCATGTTTTTCTTCTACCTAACACCCTGACTGGTACTGGGACAGCATTCTTTCTAAACAAGTCCATCTAATCAGATGTAGAAAGGCTGTTCAATAGACTAACACAAAGGATACTTTGAGTATTCATACAGCAAAAGAGTACAGAACTGCTTGTAGCAGTAGTTAGTGGAATAAATATTTCAGGGAAATAGAGGTCAATACATTTGAAAAGTCTTAATACTGAGACTTCGGTTGGCAGTCAGGCCCATGACACATGTGTTGGCTCTTAATCCAGGATGAAGGCTGAGTCCATGTAAAGTCAGAAATGTTGGAGAAGCAGGGGTTATGCGACTGGGTCTCCAGGGCCTGCAACTTTTACTGACCCTTGCAATAGCAGTATCTGGAAACAGTGAGTGAGAGGGAACATCATTAGGGGTCCTTACCAAGAGTTTTTCCTTACATTTATAGCTCATCCATACACTAAAACTTTTCTCTGATATTTGTGAAACATTAAATATATTTTTAGTCACCCCAGTAATTCTTCTGTGGTTTTGAGAATCTTAGTGTTTTAAGATATTTTTCTAATAGAGATGTTCCTGATCATGTCCAGTCATTTGTTACTACTGAAGGTCTGATTGTTTGCTTCATTTTTTCATGGAGCCCTTCATAATATCAGTTAAACTTCAACTGTTTTTTATATTATGTGTAACAGTTTATTCATAAATGACCTTGCAGAAAAAGGCAGCAATTCTAAAATTTGCACAAGATGAGAGCTCTCTTTTATAAAGAAAAATAATTCAGAAGTATTCTATAGTATTTTCAACATAAGGAAGCAGAAAAAATAATCTTCCAAGACCATTCTTTTTCACTCTGGAGAAAAGCCCCTGATCTTCTCATTATCAGAAGAGAAAGACTGGAAAATACACAAGAAAATGAATCTTTAATGAGTGTTCTCCCGAAACAAAGAATTGATTGGATCTATGTACTGGGTCTGGTTGAGATAGAACTAATTCTCTCCACAGAACTTGTTACAGTGCTGTGTTTTAGGTTTGTGAACAAAGCCGTGTTGCTAACTCAGGAAAGTTTTGGCTGTTGCTGAGCAGTGCTTGCACAGCATCATGGCCATCTCCGTTTCTCATTTTGCCCTGACAGTGAGTAGGCTGGAGTGGACAAAAAGCTAGCAGTGTACAAAGCTGGGATAGCTGACCCCAATGGACCAAAGAGATAGTCTCTTCCATATGCAATAATATAGTAGCAATAAGAGCCTGGAAAGAGTTTTCTAAAGTAGCTGTTGCTCAGAGACCATATGGCCATTGTGGGGAGGTGAAGAGTGATTGCCTTTGTATTACTTGGTGGGGTTTTTGGGGGGTTTTTTTGCAACTTGCTAATTTTTCCTTATCATGACTCATGAGTTTTCTCAATTTTGCCTTTCCAATTCTCTATGTCAATCAAATTTGGAGATATACATATCTCTTCCTACATTCATGTTTTTCACTAGAAAAGCAAGATGACAGTGTAGAGAAGTTTTAACTTGCCTCACTTGTAATTATCATACTGTTGGATTAAGTTGCCATCCGTGTTTTAAGTTGTAATGCTAACCTTAATATACATGTTTCATGCAAACAAAAGTCTTTGAAATTTATGGAAATAAAAATGCTGCTGAAAAAGTGCACAATAGGTCATTCTTCCAGTGGTATGTAATTGCTCAGACATTGTGTATTCAAAATGTGCACTCTGATGTAATACACAACTGTGTAATCTGTAATACACTGGCATCTATATAGTCTATTTGTTCACAGTGTTCCTAGAAGAACAGTAAGATTTAAACTTTTAAACCTAATCTTTATTATCTGTTAAAAATTGGACATAAGGGTATTAAGAGCAAATACAACTCTTTAATTTCTACTTCAGTGAGATTTCATTGTACTATGCTTATAAAAATGAACATTCAGTGAGCTTTTGCACTGAAAGACTGAAATATATAGAATATTGTTAAAATAAGAAGATGTAAAACAAGACAATGATTTAAAAGACTTCTTGAAATAGATATACATTTTAATTACAGTTTTAACAAATGAAAATAAGTAAATGAAGAAGGAAGAAGAAAATTCACAGGATGGCACAGAAAACCATTCATTATACATCAACGCATACTATATATATATACTTACAACCAAGTGTAGGAGAAGGAAAAGGTAGAATTCAAAAGTATCACATGAAAATAGGAAACAGGAAAGGACAAATGAAAAGAGCAACACAACACACCGCAAAGTTCATTAACAACTTTCTTACAAGACTTTTCTGTTAAGGCAGGCTGTGATGAAGAAAGAGAAAGTAAACATGGTGAAGAGACACCATGGCAAATTTCTTGTTATTGTAAAAAGATACCTTATTAGGTGTAATAGCTTTATAAATATTCTTTTTTTTTTATAATTCCACTTTTTAACCTGTATTTCTATTTTTATCAGTATAGTGCTTCATGCCAGTGGCAAATGAAATTTTCCTGCAATAGAACAAGAAAAAATTGCTGACTTTCTCTCATTTTTTCAAAAAAATGTGCTGTCATTTATGAGGCTAAAAATACAAGGAAAAAAATTGAATAATAGCTCATTTGTAATGTCAATTCAATCCACCAACCCTAGCAGATGACTTAAAAATCTGACATTTTTCTAGTAGAAACAACACTATTTATTTCAAAGTGTCTAATAAGACATTGAGTTACTGTTACCAAAAGCAGACACAAAAGAGTGATGTCTTGAGGAATACTGCAATAACCCATTACAAATCCCCCAGGTGAGGAAATATCTCTGTGACAGCCTTTAGCTCGAGTCTATTCATTTCTAAAAGTACTGTAATGGCAGTAACAGGATGGAAAGGAATGATTAGTCGATACTAAACACCTATTTTAAAGACCTGTTAAAACCATCATAGCTGTATTTCACAACTCACCAAAGTTATATTCTGTTATAGGGATTTAATTTGCCAGTTGTGACTAATTTTTAATTTGCTTCTTATGTTTGATATCTATATTTTTCTTATTTTCTGATACATTATTGGAATATGTTCCCATGGTTAAGTGCCTCTTAGTTATAGAATGAGCCCATTCCCATTTAATAAGAAATTAATAAGATTTACAATGATGTAATCTCTGGGTCCTCTCTATCTTTTTCCATTTCTGACACTAGAAAAGCAAATAACATTTTTTTTTCAGACATCACATTCCAGAAAACTGCTATAGACACCTAAAGTTTGGTCAATAGGCTTAAAATCATACTTTTTGTTGAGAATTTAAAGTGATAATCAAACTATGGCCTTTTCCTGGTGTTAGTATTCTAAACATAATTTTTATATGTATGATTTATATGTTTAATGATTGTTTATTCCAAAGCTTCTATTTCTGAAATGTAGATAACTAATAGGTTATTTGTCCACCACGTATCTAAATATATTCAAATTTCGGATAAGGGATCTAAAGGTTTTGGAATTATGATCTGCTATGTTCTTTGGCAATCTCTGATTTTAAAAAAATAATAATTCAGAAGTGTATTGTTACAGCCAAAACTGAAACAATCTTTATTCTACTGCCATTTTTTAGGAATATTAACAGTCTCTATTTTGGATAACATTTATTCTTTTTCCTTGAAATTTTCACTCATTTAATTCTTCATCTATGTTTTTGTTCTGTCTTTATGCTTTTCTACCCTTCTCTAAAATAACTTCCCTCTTTGACAACTCACTTTCCAACTAATCATCTGGTCCTGCAATGTATTAAAAAATAACTAACATTTGTTCAGTTTTCATTTTCTATGGCTCTACTTGCATTAGTAAGGAGTAAAAATATTGTGTAAAATTCCTGACAGGTAAGAGAATTGCCTTATCAGACCTTCAGCAAAGTCTGCTGCTGTTGCTTTATGTGGTTTAATCACCATTTTTTTCCCCTTTACTTACCTGTTACTAGAAACAATCTTTTTTTTTTTTTCCCCCTGGTTTTTCTTGTAGCATATGGTGTGCTTCTCAGATGACAAATGGAGGATCATATTTGGATCTCATATTATCTTTAAAATTTACAAAAGACAGACTAGAAAATATATGATGGATGACAGGGAACATCTATGTACTTTCTCTCTGTCTAACAGATTGTTTATCAGCAAATTCTAAGAAACAGTTCAACCCCAAAATTTTGCTTGCGTACTACCTGTCAATCTTAATACCATAAATGACATGAACAGCAAGCTAAAGTATGTTTGTTTTTACTTCCATATTTGTCTTCCTAAATTCTCCTTAAGAAACATTTGCACTCCTGAGGAAATGCATGCCTGAATTTCTGTGGCACTTCAGAAACCATTCTCTTTTTAATAAAGTCATTGAACTAACTTTCTGTAATAAATAAATTCATCTCTAAAATAAGAATATTGAACTGAAGAGCTCTTTATTTAATCCAGTATTGTATTACACAATGGGGGGGCAGCTCATCCTCTTATCTCCTTATTCTTGACACATGAAATCTGAAAGCAGGCAACACCTGCAAGATGCAACTGAGGAAGAATAGCAATATTGGCCTGCTGCTTGTGCTGATTTTACTGGGAGCTTCATGTTTCACTGATCTTTTTTTCAGAGATATTAAGCTGAAAATCTGTGTAATTCAGAAGTTAGGTAATTCACATTAATTATTGCTATTGTTGTTTATGTTTTTGTCATTGATTTTGTTTGTTGGGGTTTTTTTCCTACTGACCTGCTAGCAGTAATTCTTTTACCCCAATTCTAACTGGGGTAAACTATTTCAATTAAGCAATTTCTTACTCTCATTTTTCATTATCCATAAGGGAATTTATAAATGCCACAGGTTTTGCATATCAAATACAGGAAGATGTTATATAGGAAAGTGTAATAAATTACCTATTCCTAATAAATATCAAGTTATGTTATATGATACTTATCACCTTCTCAGCAGATCTTGACATCACCCCAAAAGAAGCAGCAAACACTGGCAACTTTGCACTCCTCAGAGGAAAATGAAAATGGATAACAGATATTATTTCATAAGGTTTTTGTTTTTTTTTCTACTCTTGTGGCTATTTTATTCTGCAGTTGTAAAACAGTATTAGGATCTGTTTTAATGCATCATACCACAAAATTGTAAGATAGCCTGACACATTTCAATCCAGCAAGCACAGTCAGAATAAAAACTTATTCTGTGTCTTTTTAGTGTAAATAATAGAGATTCTGAAGCTACCTGCTGTGGTACAGTAATCAAACTTCTGTTGTAATAACTGTAAGTCTTCTGGTGTATTTCTTAAGGTGTATAGAGTATGTCTCTGTTTTTCCTTAATTCTTTTTCTCTAGTTCTAATCCATCTTTTAGCGGAACTGACAAAAATGTTCTTACAGTATTGGAAGATGTATCTAGCCATTGTGGCCCTTTGCCTAGGTTTAAGGGGTTTTTTTGAAGAAAAACACAGTAGAGCAATAGTTCTCCTGCATCTTCTCATTAAATTGTATGGCTTAAGGTCCAGCTTGTCCAAAGCAATAGAAATGGTCATTGAAGTCAAGTAGCTAAAAGAGACTTGGTGCACTCATTAGCCCTCACCGGCAGAAAGAAATTCTAGACAGGGAGAGAATGAACAGAAAAGAGTTACAGAAAGGGCAGATTCACTCCTTTTAAAAGAACTTTGTAGACCAGAACTTCTCTTCTGCTGTTTTGCTCTGTATTCAAAAAGAGAAGAACCCTTGAAAAGTAAAAGGCTGAACAGACTAAGTAACTTCAGCCACTCCTCATACAGCTTCCCCTCAAGGCCCTTCACCATTTTGTTGACCTTCTTTGGACACTTTTTAATATTAGTCTTGTATTTTGTCATCCAAAACTGCACACAGAACTTGAGGTGAAGCTGCCCCAGTGCAGAACAGATGGGGACAATCCCCTCCCTTGCCCGGCTGGCGACGCTGTGCCTGATGCACCCCAGGACATGCTTGGCCCTCTTGGCTGCCAGGGCACTGCTGACTCATGTTCAACTTTCTTTCAACCAGAACCCAAAGTCCCTTTCCACAGTTCTGCTTTCCAGCATCTAATTGCTCAGTCTGTACATTCATCCAGGGTTGCTCTGACCCAGGTGCATAATTCCACACTTTCCCTGGCTGAACTTCACGTGGTCAGTGATTGCCCAGTCTTCTAATTTGTCTAAGTCCCTCTGCAGGGTCTCTCTGCCTCTAAGGGAGTCAACAGTCCCTCCCAGTTTAGTATTATTGGCAAACTTCCTTAGAATGCCTTTGAATCCTGCATCCAAGGTATTTATGAAGATGTTGAAGAGCACAGGACTGAGGATGAAGCCCTGTGCAACCCCACCAGTGACAGGTCACCAGTCTGATGTCACCCCATTCACTCTAACTCTTTGCATCCAACCCATGAGCCAGTTGCTCATCCATCACATAATGTGTTTATCCAGCTATGTCCTGGACATTTTGTCCAGAAGGATCTTGTGAGAGAAAGTATTGAAAGCTTTACTGAAATCTAGAAAGATTACATCAATTGATTTCCCTTGATCAACAGTGGGTTACCTTGTTGTAAAAGGAAATCATGTTTGATAAGCAGGGCTTTCCCTTCATGAAGCCGTGACCGATACCATGTTGTTTTTCAGGTGTTTTTCTATAACTCCCAGAATAATCTTCAAGATTTTATCAGTCACAGAAGAACCTAGAATGCTCAAATGAAAAGGCATACTGTAAAATCTGGTCTTTTGGCTACAACTTCAGCTGTGGTATTTAGAAAGGATGCAGAGCAATTTCAGAGCTGTAGGCTTGTGGTTAGGCCAAGTAACAGAAAGGTAGAAAAGAGCAGAAGTGACGTATAGAGCTGTCAGGTCTAACTTGAATTCTTGAAAAAATGCTAGAGAAAACGTGAAGATGAACTATTTATAAGCACCTGAAGCCAACAAAAATATGACAGTCAGTAGGTAACATGAATTTCTCAAGAGCAAAATGTGTGAAACCATTGCAATTTCTGTTGTGAGGTGGTAATAAACTTTTGGGATAAGGAAGAAGGTTCTATATATCTTGAGTGCATCATCATTCTTATAAGGAAAGCAAAGGAACACTGTCTCAGTGAAACTACCATTGAATGACATGTAACTCACTGGAAAAAGGTACTAAAAGCTGATAGTGATTCAGTGTGGAAAAGAACATCAATGAAAGTATTTTGAGTCCACTAAGGATGTTCATTAATGTTCCTTATCAATGGCCTGGATGATTGAATTAGGAATATTGTGGCTGAATGTGCAGATGGCACCAACCTGGGAGAGAGACAGGCAAAATCTCTAGCAGTGTTCTGGAAAAGAAAGGAAGTTCAGCTGAGCAAAGATGAAACCTCTTTGGCAGTCATAAACAAATTCATAGAAAATTGGAGGCAACCAGGCAGCAATCTGAAAAAAAACTCATCCAGAGATTTCAGGCTGAATGGGATTGGGCCATGTACTGGTGCTGTGGACAAAGAAATCTCCACCCTGGGATATTTGTTCAAGAGTTCTGCTTGTGCAAGAAGTAATGTGGTTCCCTGCCATATGCCAGAGTGTACCAGCAGGCTCCTGCCTAAACGACCTTGCCTTGCTGACTTTGACTTCCAGGCTTCTTCTCAGACCTACTGTGTCACTTCAGGTTGTCTGGTCATCACTGTGCTGTGCTAGAGCTGGTTATCAGCAATGGACCTGCTCAGCTTTTCTCATTTGCGTGCTGTGGGACTGTATTTCTTGTCAGTGAGTTGTGCCCTGCATACTTTGCTGTCATATGATCCATATGAATAATAAAATTTGATTAAATTTATTAAATTAAAGATATCTGAACACAGTACTTTAAAATATGGTATTAAGACATATACTCTGCATATACTCAGCACAGGATATGACTGGAATACATGTTGGTAACCATTACCTATCTCACAGAGGCTTTTAATATTTATTGTTCCAAAAGGTTTGTGCCTCTATATGGAACTGTAGGTATGCAGATTTCAATCATGACATATCAAAAAAATGTTGTTATTATCCATAATGCTAGAGTTCATTGGTGAATGAAGATTATTATCAGAAAAGCACTGGTGTTCAGTAAGTAGTGACCAAACTGTTAGAGAACAGCTTGTCTCTCTACTCTAAAGAACTCTCAACTCCAAAGAATTTAATCTGACAATTTGTAAATTTTTAAATATGTCAGATAACTTATATTTGGGTACACAGTGATTCCATGATGGACTGCATTCATGTAATGGAAATAACAATGCCCTTTAACTCTCCTTTGTTGGTGCATAACTGAAGCATGTGTAGCTAAAAATTAATCTCCAGGGTTGAGCAGACCCTGCAAAGGTATCAATGAAGGGAAATTATTGTGCCTGTGCAAAGAATTTCTGCTTTAGCACAGAGGTGACTAGGACAAATTGGCTAACAGTCATTGCTTAGTAAAAGAGGGCCAAAAAGGGGTGTGCATTCACGCTCACACAGGGTGTGCTTCTGTTTCTGTAAGCTCTGCCTGTGAGGTCTGTCCCCTGGGAACTCTCGGAATCAGAATTGATCTTAGAGTAAATCCATTGGTAGCTTATATGAAATCACCTTTTGTTGCCTGTGTCAGGTACATTGGCTTGCCACCATTGTCATATTAGCTTTTACAGTAAACAACCTAATATGGCTGAGGCAGAACTTCTGGGATATCAAGAATATTTTAAAATGTATTTGTTGATACCGAATTGAGTTAGTGGTAAGCAGAAGGTGGACTGACTGCTCTTTTAAGTTCCTCTCCAGGCTGAATTAAGCTTAAATGATGCACAGAAGTTTTTGCTGAAAAAATACTTTTTCAGTCTTCTGATCAGAAAATAGTAATACAAAATTCAAACGAACTTGTAATGACTACTTTTCAGCTTCCAGTAGAGCTTTTTGAAGAATATCCAATGAAACATTATTTATCAGAAAATGCTGACATGATAGGATAAAAATAGACTTTTGGCCTAGAAGCTTTATTTTTTTTCACTTATTACTTAGTTGAAAAAACTTTGCAAAATATCTAAACTCTTGAAATACTTCAAACCTGAATGACAGAAAATTGAATTGCAAATCTTGAAATTCTTTTGCCTTAGAGTATTTATTTATTTATTTATTTATTTATTTATTGCACAACTGACCATGTAGGAAAAAAGCGGATGGACAAACACCCTAAGTCCTCATGACAGTACATTCTTAAAACTTAACTTTCTTTCAGACAGAAAGAAAGTTTATGTGCACATAAACACAACTTTTGACTTCTCCCCAAGCTCATCTGAGAAATAAAACAGCTGATTTTTTCACAAGAACAGAACAATCTGAATTTTTCAGGTTGCTGCTGTTGTTAGATCGGAAAGCCTGCTTATGAAAATGAGCTGTTTTCAGAGAGCACAAAGACTTTCTTAAAGTTGAATTGCCATGATTTCTCAGTCTCTTACCTTTTGGGACATGAAGTTTTAAAACTTTTAGAGGGCAACTGGCATTCCAATCTAATTGCTGAAGTTTGAACTGTCTTTACTGAGAATTAATGGGTTTTGTTCTCTGAGTTGCAGAAACCATAGATGTAAGACGGGTACAACAGAGAAAATTGCACCTTCTGCTGTGTCTCTTATAGTTGTGACCGGCTACTTCAATACAACTATCACATCTATTTATTAGAGGAGATGGTCAGAATTAAACACTTTCCTCTTATATTGTCTGAGGCAAGAGCATTGTTTTTTTTCCCTGCCTTTCATGTTGTGGTGGGCTGACCCTGCCTGGATGCCAGGTACCTGTCAAAGGCACTTTATATCTCTCCTTGGCAACTATACAGGGCGGATGAAAATATAAGGTAAGGCTCGTGAGTTCAGATAAGGACTGGGAGAGATCACTTACACATTACTGTCACAGCCAAAACAGACTTGCCTTGGAAAAATTAACTGAAGTTACTACTAATCCAACCCAGAGCAGGAAAAGTAAAACAAAATCTTAAAAGCACCTTCCCCCGACCCCTCCCTCCTTCCTACGCTCTACCTGCTCCCCCCAGTGGTGCAGGAAGAGAGAAATGGGGACTATGGTCACTTCACCCCAGCCTGTTTCTGCTGCTTCTCAGGGAGAGTCCTTCCCCTGCTCCAGTGTGGGGTCTCTCCCATGGGAGACAGTCCTCTGTGAACTCCAGCATTCTAGGGGCTGCAGTTCTTCATGAACTGCTCAAACTTGAGTCCCTTTCCAAGGAATGCAGTCCTTCAGGGACAGCCTGCTCCAGTGTAATTTCCCCCACTTGGTCACAAGTCCTACTAGGAAACCTGCTCCAGAGTGGGCTCCTCTGTCCACAGGTCTGCAAGTCCTTGCCACCAGCCTGCTCCAGTGTGGGTTTGCCATGAGTTCACAGCCTCCTATCAGGCATCCACCTTGCTCCAGCATGGAGGAGACCCATGAGCTGCAGGGGCACAGCTGCCTCACCATGGGCTGCACCATGGGCTACAGGGGAATCTCAGCTCTAGCACCTGGAGCACCTCCTGCCCCTCCTTCTGCACTGACCTTGGTGTCTGCAGAACTGTTCCTCTCACATGTTCTCACCACTCCTCTTTGGCCACAATTACATCCATGCAATCACTCTTTTTTCCTCCTTAAATATTATCAAAGAAGGATTACTGCCATTGCTGATGGGCTTGGCCTTGGCCAGCAGTGGGTCCATCCTGGAGGCAGCTGGCATTGACTCTGTCAGATATGGGGGAAGCTTCTGGCAACTTCTCAGAGAAGCCACCCCTGTAGCCCCTACCCTGCTACCAAAACTTGGCCAAGCAAACCCAATACACATGCAAAGGTGATGATTTTTCCTCCTTATTACGCTTCCTCCACTTTGTTCAATGCTGCTATTATTAATTGCATGTTTTTTACAATTTTTACATTTTGTATAATTTTTGCAATAAGTAAAATTTTTATATTTGAAATTCCAGAGGACCCAAGCAAAAACAGAATTTCATTATCATAGGTGTTGAATGACAAAAACAATTGAAACCACTCTATCCGAAAAATCCAATTAATGAAATGGTTTGTATGTAATTATTATCGCATCTAGTACAAATAAGGAGAAATTGGCAACCCATTATTATGTAAGAATCCTAATGACAATGAAAATATTGTACCGGTTTTAAATGAATTTATTAAATTCTGGCATTTCTTTCTTTCAGTCTGTTTAAGCTTTTCTCAGATGTAATTTTAACAGGAACCATATAACTTTTCCCCCAGAAGTAGTATTTGTCCAATAAGAGTGAATGAATGCACATTGAACCCTGCTGGCTCTGACAATAACCCTTAATGTGAGGTTTCAGTTAATAGTTTCAGATGTACCTGCCATCCAGAATATAAGGAGTCATGTAGTGAAATTGCTATAAATCACTGTGTGGCTGGACTATGTCGGAATGGATCACAATTCAGCGATCTCCCTGGAGAGTTTAAGTGTCACAGTCTGACTAGTAAAAATCACTTTTGTCATGAGGCATTTGGGTTTGTCAAAAAGAAATGTCTCAAGAATGTAAATGTGGCATTTTTGAAAAAAAAAATTCTGCTGCTAAATTTTCCTTATCTAAACTTATGAAGTACTTTTGGATATCTGTAACAGAAAAGTAAATCAAAACTTGCGCATTTCTTTTTGTAGGAAATAGTGTATTCTTAAGTACTGCAGCTGAATCTGTTTTGATGAGAAACCTTATACATAACCAGATGTTTAATTTTAAAATTGACCCCTGAAGCCACTACCCTTTGTTCTTCAACTTAGTATAGTGGCTTCTTTAAGTAGATCAGATTGCTCAAAACCCAATAACTCATGCTGTAATACTTTGATAATTAATTCAAAACACAGAAATAAAAGGATACATAGGTTAAGACCCTTATTTCAAATCCATAAAGTTATTATGAATAATAATTTTTATTTCAGCAAGGAAGAAAATGTGTTGGCTTTTCTATATTCATTATCTCTACTTAGATGACAGTCACATAGCCATATGTATGCAACAGCTATACATAGATCTGTGCATAGCTGTTACCATCATTGATCAATGCTTCAATTTTATTTCTTTATCATAATTTTTTATATTAGTTTTATGTAGTACTTCAGTATGCAGATGTTAAGAGCTATTTACAAAGGCAAAAATGAGAGACTTAATTTTTTAATGGCAGTCAAGAAGGAGGAAAACTTCAGCTGTGCAAGAATGTTGCACAGCTGGTGTTTTGGATGGAATTGAAACATAGCTTAAAGACACCTTTCTGCATCTACTGATTTAGAAATGAAAATGACTGCATGTGTAGGGCAGTTTTGATATGCATTGCCTTGTATTTATGCCTCAAAGGGTTTTTCAGCAAGCCAGAATTTGTAAGGTGCAGCGTGTTCCAGCAATTTACCCTTACGGTCAGAAGTTGCTGTCTTCCCTCATGTAACAAGATGTTCAAAAGTTAAAAAATCTTCCAGATCAGGAGCTCTTCAGTCATGCCTTAAGAACATGGTTTGCATTTCCTTTAGTTTGAAGACTGAGCTTTTGAAATTTTGTAATTATTTTTCTGCACTTAAGAAACACTATTAAAACTAGGCTATTTTTCATTTTTAAAGCTATCACGGTACACTGTAGGAATACAGATTTATTTGAACGTCTTTGACCAAAGAGTCTTCCTTTTTGTCTAAAAAATTGACTAATACAGTGTCAGATATGGGGCAACTCAATGGCACCCCGGAATCTGTCATGACAATACTATACTACTGAAGCAAGGAATTACTTTATAAATATTTTTTTAAATTAAATGTGAAGTTCAGAACTTCAGCCAGACTTGGTATCTAAGTTTGCAAGACACCGGAATTAATTATATTTAACTCACTGAACCAAATCTCTGCTTTAAGTCTTTAGTGGCTTTTCATGCTGCACTTGTTCAATTATAATAAATTGGTCCAGTCCATTTTGATCTTTGTTGGACTAAAAATATTTAGAAAATTTTTAAGTGCTCAGCTAATAGGACACCAGAAAACTGTACTTCTTATACTTTAGCTCACTAAGATTTTATGACCAAACCAAAATGTCTAAAATTTGAAACTTTGAGTTTATATTCAGCATTTGGATACTAGCTCCACATTCATGGATTGATTTTTCAACTGCTTTATATCTCTTAGTTAAATATATTTATTTGGTTTGAAAAAAAGTCAGTCAAACAAAGAATATTTACTTGCCACTCTTTATTGTGTATGTTCAAAAATAAAAGTGCTGTCATCAATGAAAAATATTATTTCCTTGATGCATGGTGTCTTAAGAAACTATGTCATGACCAACAAGGATAAAATGTAAAATTTAGGTTAATATTTTATCTTTTAAATTTATTTTTTAAATTTCATGCATGTGTACCACTCAATAGGAAAGAGATGCTTAGTTTTCACAAGATTAGGTTTCTTATTAACTGTAAGTTAGCTGGTTCAAAAACTCAATACCAATATGCTGCCAAACCTGCCCTTGTAATTCATTTATAACAGAATGTATTGGACAATTTTTGTTTAGAAACGTAGGATGCTTTCTTAGTGTGGTGACAGAACACCACACTAAAAATGTGAAGGCTTTTATCAACAGTGTGCTTACTGATATGTGTATCAGTAGAAATAGGAATATTTCCATAAAACCACTCAAAGAATTTGACCTTCTATTGAACTTTTTGAAGACCCATTGTATTTTGAATGGTTTTTTATTATAATTGCAAGTACAGCTTTATCATTGACTTTATCATTATGACTTTTTTCCTTTTAGATTTGCTTTGTATATGAAGCTGAAATGTTCAAGGAAAGTGGAATATTTTACCCTATCTTAAGATTTTAAACTTTAGGAAAAGAACATGCTAAATTGGTCTATCACTTGTCTGTTTTCTCAGACTAAATGTAATAAATTTCTTGAGCCTTCTGTTACTCTCTTTTTCATCAGGTTTTACTGGTGAGTTATGTGAAGCAGATATTGCCGCCTGCCTATCACAACCATGTGGAGCCTCCAGCATCTGTAAAGACATAGTGGGTGGCTATCTTTGTTTCTGTGCACCTGGCTTTATAGGTGAGTTCATAGAAGTGTTGCTTAACATGTTTCAGTCAGTCCTAAACCACAGAAAAGAAGTTATTTCAAAAGTAGCAATAGATAATTTAGCAGTGTTCCTCTGATTCAGGCAGAAACAACTTTTGCTTCCTGGCACACAAAAGTACTTGGCTGAGTAAGAGAATTCAGCTGTAAAAATTACTGACTACAAGGGACTGTTTCTACTCCAATTACGCGTTATACTATTTTAGACATGGTGTCTGCCTCAAACTGATGTGATTTGAACTCCCAGCCATATGCAAGTCGGAGTTAATTTATCTCCTTTGTGCTCCCTGTAATAATAAGGCTGCAGTAACAAGGGCCTCAACTGCCCAGCGTCCAAGATCTTGGGCAGGTTTAACTACTCATGTTTGCATCTACCCTTCAGGCCACCACCATTAGATTGACTTGATTAAAATTAGTTTGGCTATATCAGCATACTGACATGGTATTTTCAGACTACAGTGTAAAAAAAAAAATCTTTCTAGAGACATATGCAGGTATTTTTGATCAACTATATGATAAAATAATCAAAGGCAGTAGGAATTCCCTGAGTGGCAGATCAGCTGTGCTACCCAGATCCATCCTGCCTAACTCCAGGGACTTTGACCAGACTCCTAAAGCAGGAATATGAATACACTAAAATCTCCCTCATTGGTCAAAGACAACAGAGACAACCAGAGGACTTGAGATCTTGAGAAGACTGCATACCTCTTAACTTGCTGTTCTGCATCCTTACACAGGATCCTTACACATCCATTTAGATGAAATAACCTGTATGTGAATACCTGTAGCATTTTTGTCTTTAATGAAATGAAATGCTATGTCCTGTTTCTATGGTTGGTTTATTTTAGTAATATTATAAAAATATAAAGTGAAATTGTATGATGTTACTTGTGATAATCCTTCATGAGATCTTTTTTTTTTTATTGAAATGTTTGTTTAAATGCTTATATTCATATCTGCATAACAGTAGATTAGTATTTTTATACATTTTCTGTAGTCAGTTAAAACCCTCAAAATCCCTTGGAAGCAATCAGGAGCTTTATCTATCTTTAAGAATTAGTAATAATGAATTTGATGCCAGAAAAAAATATTAGATACATCATTCACAACTAGAAATCAGCATCAATATTTTTTCCTCTGCATATTTACAAATACATGTCAATATCTAACTTTCTGATGATTAATTTTTAAAAAAATATTAAAATATTTGTCCATAATGAAAACATTTCCCAGTATTTCCCACAGAGATGTTTAAAAAAACCCCATAAATTAATAAATTAATGAAAAAAAAAATTTTAGAGAAAGATTGTGTTATTTTAATATTTTTTTCTTAGAAACCATATTTACACTTTTGTGATGTTTTAGGAAAACTCAAGACTTTATTGCCCTTAAAAGATGAAAATATATACGTTTTTGAGTACATCTGTAAAGGAATCTATGAAATCTTTGTTGAACATTATATTCTGTTTTTTCCTTTAATCACCAAGAAATTAATTCCCCAAAGACAATTTATGGCTCATTGGCAAGAGCTCCCTGTACCTAAGCTCAGTTATTCCATTTTGTTGATGCTGCCTGCACTGATGATTCACCAGTGGTGTGTTCCTAATGAAATGAATCCTTCACTTGTTTCCAGGTCATAACTGTGAGATTGAAGTGGATGAGTGTCTTAGTGACCCTTGTTACAATGGAGCTACTTGTGTTGATCACCTGAATACCTTCAGTTGTATCTGTCAGGATGGATTTGAAGGTATAAAAAAATCCACAGAACGATAACCCTGTAAACCTACTCAGTTTTACACCATTTTTTTTTTTAACATATCAGATGAGATGCATGTATTCATATATGGGTGTCATCTGAAGTCATAAACATGTCAGTTAGAAAAAGTGTATCTTGACTAAATTACCTATTCTGTTTTCGCGACAGCATGGAATTAGGTGTTTTCTGCTAACTGATGTCTTGGCTGTTGAAAATGGATCTGTGGGGTTCAGTGAAATTCTGAAAATAGGAGATACTGTTTTCTGCAAGCTTTTTAAATATTTTGAAGCTTTAATATAATCAAATTGAGGAAAAAACCAACTGTGTGGTAAAGGTTTTGTTCTTGGCATATTTGGAATATTTATATGAAAAATATAATCGCTTTGATAAGTGGTTGCATTAATAGCTGCAGCTATGTTTTCCGCTTAGGTCAGGAATTTAAAGTGTATCCATTTTCTTTTTAAAGCACCATTTTTTAAACATCATGGATATTTAATCATTAAAATACAAATCAATCCATAATTCAAATGTCCCAGTGTAAAATATTACATTTCTACCACTCATATATTCAGAACAATTATCACTTGCATTTTTATTTCTTTAAATGCTTTTAACTTCCCAAATCATGCAATTGATGTAATTTTTCATTTATTCTTCAAATGATAAAAAATTAGGTTCACTGAAAAATATTAGCAATAAAGTATTTTTATACTTTGAGCAGTTATGTGGCATTTTTATATTCTAGATTGGAATAAGTTTTCTCCTTGTCTATAACAGATTTCTTTTTCACAGTTTTTTGGGAGTACATCTTTTGCCTTATCATGAACACAAGAAATATTTCCTCTCATGCCACTGCAGTGCAGTCTATTATACTTAATGTCATTTGGTTTCTGTTCTTCTACATCTCTATAATGAGAAAATTGTCTGCTTTAAGCTTTAGTGAACTATTTGATGACTGTACTTTTAATATTTTTGAAAAATTAGTGAACAACTTAAACATTAAGAAGATGAACATCTGTCACAGACACCCAGATTTGAATATAAAAAGAGTGTCAAATAGATTCTGATATGTGAGTTATGTTCAGTTAAAATAAATGTTGGTCTTTACCTAAATGTGCCATGGAATAGCTTCTTTCCCCTTTCCCTGATTGTGTATTCATAGGTACAACTTGTGAAGCAAATATAAATGAATGTCACTCCTCTCCATGTCTTCATAATGCATCATGTACAGACCTTATTGGTGGATATAAATGCATCTGTCTACCTGGTTTTACTGGTGAGTTGTTTTTGTAGCAAACCTTGTTTGCCACAGCCAGATAGTCCACAAAGCATCCATTAAGACATTATTGACTAATTTGCTTGTATTTTATTCTCATTTCTCTTTAACTGCCCTGGTCTAATGTTTAATTTGCATTCCAACAAACTGGAACACTGACTGCATCTGTAAACTACATAGCACAAGATAAATTAGTCTACATATAAAAGGGCCTTCAAAGCTTACACACACCAGGAAGACTAGTTACCATTTAGCAACTCAGAAACAAGTTGGTATGTATTTGTGCTGATAAGAACTAAACGGATGCTGATATTAGTAATGTGGCTGTTTATTTGGCTGATGTATGTTAGCTTATCTTCACAAGTTGATTGAGATTTTTGTGGTGCAAATGAATTAGAAATTGGCACCTGATTTTTTTAGTAAGTGTTCAAATCTTTCATCTTTTCAAAGGTGCAAGATGTGAAACAGATATAGATGAGTGTGCTTCATTTCCCTGCAAGAATGGAGCCTCCTGCATTGACCAACCTGGTAATTATTTCTGCCAATGTGTGGCTCCGTTTAAAGGTAATGAACACCAAGGGAGAAGGGAAAGCAAACATAATTAACGTTAGAAGGCATTTCTGTCAATTGTCTAAATGCATTTCACTCTTCCTGCAGCATTAATAGTCCCTCACTTTCGCAAGCAAAGCTTTCAAAGTGACCAGCCATATATGCCTTAGGCTGCAAGTAAGGTGAAGGGAACATTGTTTATACCTCTGCTAAGTGTGCTTCTTTATTAAAAAAATTTGATACTTTAAAATCATTTTTTTAACAGAATAAAATTGCTTACAAAGTAAGAGGTATATACCCATTAAGCTGCCATCACAAAGATTGGTTGATTTTCTGCACAGTTTTGTCTCTAATTTTATTGGTCATGGCATTCTCTAAATTATTCTATCATTTTTAAAAAACAATTTATAGCTATCTTGGAATCCAGAAACTGTGTGTGATTATTTCTCTTGATGCTTTTAAAGGAAATATGTTTAAATTTCAAGTGTTATTGTGACCTTTTTCATAGAATTTTTGGGGTTAATTTTTAAGCATTTACCGCTAAAATAATTTAAAGTAACAAATTGTGTGGTGTTCTTGAGCAAATCTAGTTCAAGTGATAGTCTCCATTAAAAGCACCTATTGATTTATAAATTAAATATAAACACATTTTTCCTCCAACAGTTCAATATAATGATACTTAGGATTCCAGAACAATCATTAAAAGGCAATTTTCCTGGTTTGTTGAGACAGCAGGACTTTTCCCCTTTAGGGAAGATGGTTGAATAAAATTCATTATTCATGAGCTCATGAACAAACACTCATGTTTGTTCTTATTATTTTAAATAATGGTCAAAATTTAGTTTGTCATTTTTATTAGTTTTAATTTATGTTCTACTGAATAAAATCCAGTACAATAACAAGTAAATGACTACTGCAGTACCAGAATTGCCTCTGTGCAGGAAACTGTAAAATAATTTTCAGTACATGGTTAGAAATACTAGTCTCTTGAGTACGTCTTGCAAAAGGAGCCAGATTTCCAGAAGACTTTGGTATTCATTTAGATATTTAATAAGTAATTAAAAATTCAGAAAGTCAACCTTTCTGTAGTCATCCTTCAAGAGACTAGCAGCATCTCATACCCTCAATAGAAAAGGTAAGCCCTGGTGGCAAGACTCATAAAATGTAACTGAGGTCCTCTGAGAACATTATAGGAGGAAGTAATTAGTGGCCTGCTGCGCCACTTAGATGCTCACAAGTCTATGGGGCCAGACGGGATCCACCTGAGGGTACTGAGGAACTGCCAGAAGAGCTCACCCAGACACTTTCCTGACAGATTTGTCATCAGTTCTGGCTAACTGGGAAGGTCCCAGATGACTGGAGGTTGACTGGAGTGTGATGCCCATTGTCAGGAAGGGCTGGAAGCAGGATTCAGAGAACTACAGGCTTGTCAGCCTGGCCTTGGCACCTGCCATGGTTATGGAACAGATTATCTTGAGTGTGATCACATGACACATACAGGACAATCAGGGGATCAGACCCAGCCAGCACGAGTTTAGGATAGACAGATCCTGCTTGACCAACCTGATCTCCTTTTATGACTGGGTGACCCACCTGGTGAATGATGGGAAGGCTGTGGATGTTGTCTACCTGGACTTCAGCAAAGCCTTTGATACTGTCTCCAAGAGCATACTCCTGGAAAAGCTGGTAATCCATGGCTAAGACAGGTGCACTCTGCACTGGGTTAAGAACTGGCTGGATGGCCAGGCCCAGAGAGTGGTGGTGAATGGAGTCACATCCATGTGATGGCAGGTCACTAGTGGGGTTCCCCAGGGCTCAGTACTGGAGCCAGTCCTGTTTAATATCTTTGTCAATGATCTGGGTGAAGGACCCAAGTGCACCCTCAATCAGTTTGCAGATGACACCAAGTTGGGTGAGGTTGTTGATCTGTTGGAAGTCAGGAAGGCTCTGCAGAGGGACATGGACAGGCTGGTTCAGTGGGCCAAGGTCAATGGTATGAAGTTCAATAAGACGAAGTGAGGGGTCCTACACTCCGGTCACAGCAACTCTATTCATCCCAACAGGCTGGGGGCTGAGTGGCTGAAAAGCTGCCCAGAAGAAAAGGACCTGGGGTTGACAGCAGTTGAACATGAGCCAGCGTGTGCCTGGGTGGCCAAGAAGGCCAATGGCATCCTGGCCTGGATCAGCAATGGTGCAGCCAGCAGGACCAGGGCAGGGATTGTCCCTCTGTACTTGGCACTGGTGAGGCTGTGTCCTCGAGTGCTGTGTCCAGTTCTGGGCCCCTACCTACAAGAAAGACACCGAGGGGCTGGAGCATGTGCAGATAACAGCAACTGAGCAGGTGAAGGTTCTGAAGTGTAAATCGTATCAGGAGTGGCTGAGGGAGCTGGGGTTGCTTAGCCTGTAGAGGAGGAGGCTCAGGGGAGACCTTATTGATCTCTACAACTTCCTGAAAGGAGATTGAAGCAAGGTGGGGGTTGTTGTCTTCTCCCAGGCAGCCAGCAACAGGACAAGAGGGCATGGCCTCAAGCTGAACCAGGGAAGGTTCAGGTTGAACATCAGGAAGAATTTCTTCACGGAAAAGGTGGTTAAGCATTGTAATGGGCTATCCAGGGAAGTACCAGCATTGCCATCCCAGGAAGTCTTCAAGAAAAGACTGGCACTTAGTGCTGTGGTTTAGTTGACAAGGTGGTGATTGGTCAAAGGTTGGACTCGATGATGTTGGAGATCTTTTCCAACCTAAATGATTCAATGATTCTATTCTATTCTATGGTCATATTTTTGGTACAGGATGTCTGAGGCTGTGTGACAGCACAGACTCTTTCCCATGAGAATTTTTCTCTTCTTCTCCCTGTGTTCTCTAAACAAAGATAAGGTTTGGATGTTATTGAAACTGTCTCTGGAATGATGGACAGTTCAACCTGGCCTATTGGCCTAGGGGGAGGTTTTGAATTGACCCAATCTGGAGGAACTTTCAAAAGTCTATATAAGTTTTAGAATTAAAAAAATAAAATCAGAATTCTGCCTCACCTGACTCAGCCTGTTTCTTGCATGTGGCTAGTGGTACCACAGCGACAAGGCTATTTACTTCTTTACAGCTTTATTCAACACCTTCCAAGATCAAATTCTTATACTGATTTTACCTAGAATTATATGGGTATAAATAAAAGTAGATTTAGTTTCATATCAAAATGCTACCTCTGTCTCACACCACCTGTTTATTTAGTATTAAACTTCTGTAAATGTAGCCTTTAACAGATTCACTGTAAGCCAACATAATGGTTAGTTAAAGTATGTTTTCTAATTGTGTGGATATATTCAGGTTATTTTAATGAACAGCATTGTGTGCAGTAATTACAGATTACAGAATTACTTAGTTAAGAAAGTACATACATGATGCTAATGGCAAAAATTATGTAGGAACATCTATTTTGGTTTTGAGTATTTTCACAGATTTTCTTGCTTCAGATATTTTCAGTGGAAAACCATAAATGCTTTATGATGAATGCTGTCGTTTACCTGGAAAGAAATCTGATGTTGTATTTCCATAGTATATTGCAATGAGTTGATTGTTCCATCACAAAATCTGACTGGAAGGGCATGCACTACTGCTAGGAACATGTACCAGCTGATCAGGAGATGTACAGCAGACCGCTACTATACAGAATGTGGAGACAAGGAATTCAGAGCATGATTTGGACGTTCAGGTGCATTCATAAAAAAGATAGCCTGACAGATTAAGGTAGAAATTGATTCTATATATAGAAACTGGTTTACATATATTTATCTTGCTTTTGTGTTTATTTCCTTGACTATTTTTATTTATTTTGACTAGGAAGATTATGACCAGAAAGTTTTAATTTTTTCTTTTTTCTTCTCCTTCATTTCTTCATGTCTTTTAAAAAGGAAAAAGCAAATTTTTGCTTTCTTCACATTTCAAGTCTTCGGAGAGCAAGTAAAGCTGCTATTCATTTTTATGTACTTCAAACTTTATAATATCCTGAATGGGTACTTTTATATTTAAAACCTTTTAGATCAGTTGTATATAAATGTGAACATTCATCAGCAATTTAATTAAAGTATTACTCTGTACTCATAGTTTCTTGTACTTTTCTTGGAAGGTGCAGTGGGTTTGTTTGTTTGGGTTTTTTAAAGCACAGATTTGTCTACTTGAAAAAAATGTTTTAACTCATTCCATTGGCTTTCAAAGAATAATGGAAGACATCAAAGGCTTTTAAGAAAAATGATGCTTGGGCAGTGATATATATCTAGATTTTTATTCAAGTGTCTCTAGCCCAGGTTATGAAAATTAACAGGTCTGATATGCGAATGAAGTTTTACTTCTCCTGTGGGCACCAAGTCTTTTTTAGAAAATCTAGTTTTCATAAAGTAAGTGGATAGAGAGCACTGGAGAATTATATCTTCTGATGCTGCTGGTGTAACCCTAAGAAAACTAATGCATTCCTCTCCATCAGTGTTCTTCTGAGAGTAGATTTCCCACGTGTAGTGTAGATCACAGTCTTTCTATAAATTCTAGTATTTCATTGGAATTTTTGCCAATGAAATTACTACCTTTGACTTTTCCCAAATGTTCAGATAAACAGCTTGAGTGTACTAGCAGTCCACCTATGCATAATTCAAGAGAAAACTGAATAAACCTATAAGACTTTCAGATATAAAACAACATCCTTATCAACATCTAATAGTGTTCTAATTACTAAATATGGTAGCTGAAGTATTTTCATCCTATTTCGGCCAAGTTCCTTGTCCTTGTTCTGGACATTGATTTTCTGTTTTCCAAAATCATTGAGTTTTACCTTTAATCCCGATAAGGTACAAAATACTGAACTTCAAAGTCCCTATACTTTTATATCGTAACTATTTTGACCTTGGTTTGAAGCAGCTCAATATTTGATTAATGGAAGAAAATCTATACCATATTGTATTATTAACCTGGTTAGAGAAAGAGATTTCTGTGTAAACCCACAGAAATCCTAGAAGTTACTGAGCCCGTGCTGTGACTAAGCCTAAACAGAGAAAAAAAATAGCATCTAGGTCTATATAATATGCTTTTGCAATTTATAATAGTTATCCATGCCAGAAGTACTGTATGTGTTTGTGAATATGTTCTAATTAATCAAACATGAAAATCCACTTATAAAAGTCCAGTTCTCTGTTTCTGTTGGTTTTCAGCAGTGTTCTGCCACTAACCTGTATGGTACAAGTCATTATCACACCTCATGCTTTAAAGCTGAAATGGCCATGCTGCCACTTACATAAACTGCATTGTGATGTTCTTTATATATAGGATTTAACCTTAGTATGTCTGGTACAGTTGCTTCTGCTTGGTTGTATTATATTAGTACCTGCAAATGCACATTTTAAAAATGTCTCCACTTCCACCTGTTTTCTATTATAACTGAGGTACAACAGTGATAGTCATATGTATCCGACATTTTGTATCAGTGGAAATTCAGAAGTTCTTCAGAAACAGAGAAGAGAGAAGCTGTTGCATTCCCTGCTGACAAAGCAACTGGAACTGGGAGAAGGAAAGAAGATAAACTTGATTTGGGTGCAAGACAAATCAAATATTTTAATATTCTTAATATTTTTAAGAGTTTGATTCCATTACAGTACCCTAGCTGAGAAGTTGTTATAATAACCTTTCTATTATGATATTGATTCTAAAATTGAAGCCTTTCTGTAATAGAATAACAGTTATTACAGAATTGATGTTAAGGCCTTTGGCAGAGAGCAGTGAGAAACATATGTAAGGCTATGTCTCATTTAGAGGTCCTAACAGCTTCACGAAAAGTAGAATGAAAGCTCCCATGGCTCTATCAGAAAATACTGTGTTGTCCCATTAAAAATTCAAACATATTCAGAAGCCCTGCAATTAGTAAATGTTACAACTTTATCTATATTTATATCCATGCTGTTTGTGTTGGTGGTTTTAGTGTTTTGTAAGAACAATGAGGTATATTGAAATATTAACAGTCAAGTTCATAGTAATAAATGGAAACTCACTGTTGACAGCTTTGAAATGCCAACATTTTCATGTATCACATAGCCAGATCAATGAAGTTACTCACAACTAATAGACAGCAGTCGTTGCTGAGAATGTAGCAGAGTGAGTTTGCTCCTGTATCAGCCAAGATGCTTTTCAGCATTCTTAGCATGCAAAAGGTGAATGATCTCACTACAATTTCTAGACCAGCTCATTTTTACAGAAATAAAGTAAGACTTACAAGGCTGCTTTTTTCCTGTTTGGTATTATTGATAGCTAAGAACAGATCTTGCACTCCCACACCAGAACTGCAAATTTTCCCCGTTTTCTACACCGGTATTTAAGGCAAAGGTGAAACTAACTAACAACATTTCTGTGACACATGGACAGAGCCAGTAATCTGCTGTTTCAAAAGAAAGCTCAGGAAGGAAGAAAATATTAAAATTCTTGTTTCAATTAAAGACTGTGTATTGGATATATGATAGTCCTATGAGAGTTGACATGATTTTTTTTTCCTTAAAAAAAAGGAAAAAACCCACCAGTTGTTTAGTAACTTGTTTTTAATAAATGGAGCAAAGATTTTTATCCTTTGATCCAAATTATTTACATTACTCATTTCAAAAAATGCACTGTATGTGTTTTGTCTAGATGTTGCTAATAGGTATGACCTTTTAAATCAAATATATGCAATTGTAGAGGAAAATTGAAATTCAGTTCTGAGGAAATGTCTACTTATATCTTGCAGCCTTAATGACACATGTCTCCAAATGTGTTCCAATTAAGATTAAAGTAAAAACGGTAATTGACCATCAAACATGTTGCAAAAGAAAGTAAACTAGTAAGAAAGGCAACTCAGCAGAAAAAAAAAATGCTTAAGTCTGTTGAAAAACAAGAGTAATAATGGAGTTTTCATCACAGGACACTCTATTATGGGAACAGCTAATTACAAAACAGATAATAAGTAAGAAATGTAAGTGCTCATGAAGGCAAAAAGCTAGAGTAGAGATAATGGAGCAATTACTTTTTCAGTGCTCATAGGCCAAACCTCAGTCTCTCCTGTGCCAAGCCCCATGCAAAAAGGCAGGTTTGCAAGACCTGTGGCTCTTTCTATCATATCTCTGTGTTAGACCATAAACCACTATATTCTGTTAAACATCAGGTTTTCTCTTGTTTTGCCACTCTCTTGACAGTGAACAGCCAAATAAAATTTTATTTAGGGGAAAAATGAAACTGATGCATAGATATATGAAGGGCAGTCTGCATCACATGGGAGCTTTTTGAGGGAAGAGAAGCAGAGTGGCCATGTTTGGGTTATATCACCTAGAAAACATGCATTGCCTCTGAACAATAAAGGATATGCAATGCCTAAATGGAAATCAGTATGAGCTGGGACCTGCTGCTGGCTCATATATAAAGTCACTGCAGGACTCTGGAATTTTTTCTGATATTTCTGTTGGGTTTTGTATTGCTCCTAAAAGCTGCCATCTAGGTGAATAAACTTAGCTGCTTCTGTCTCCAAAATGAAACAGTTCAGAGAGAAAGCCTTTTTCCTAGCCATTTCTAGTGTCTATTTAGGTGCTTTTGGTTATGTGAAATATCCACAAGGGTCTGGCAGATATGACAAGGTCTGTAGGAGAGCTGTGGCCTTCCAGAACAGCACTGAGAACAAAAAGGCATTTTTGAAAGCCGTGTTTGCTTAACTCTGTCCATACAAATTCAGTGAGGTAAGTGCTGTAGTTTCAACTCTGCTTTTAGTTTGCACCTTAGGACACATCTTGATCCACGAGAAAAATTTTCTAAGCCTTTAAAGCCATGAGTAATCTGGCAATACTCCATGTGTAAATCCAGTCACCTACAGCTGATAAAGGGTTTGAGTTTCATTAGTCATTCTGTGAGAATGGTGTACAAGATCCTCTATTCAGGAAGCAGATTTAAGTTATGGAGATGATACAAGTTATATTCCTTTCAAATGAAAGTCTGGCCCTTAGTTTTCCAGAAAGCATGTGCAAACCACCATTTTTAAAGACTTAAAACATGGTTACCTTTTCCAGGGCTGCTTTATGAATTATGAAGGCATTGCTGCTGCTCAAAGAAAAGCTTACCACATTTCAGAGGGGTTTTTCTGACTACTGATTCAAACGTTTCTACCTTTATTTTTTTACATAGTGAGCCTATTTATGACATAGGGTCATCTGCCAATACAAAAAATAAAATTAATAGAATTATAATCTTGGTATCAATTGCTATAAATAATATCTGTCAAATCACTCAAATTTTAAGAAAATGAAAGTGTGGTCTTGGAACACAGAAGCATTTGACCACCAGAACTAAAGGTAGCCATTACTGCAACTCAAACTGACACCCACAGGTCTTGACCATAAGGAAAATCTAAGTTGGATACAAGTTTTCTGTAAGTTTTCCACACATACTATTAATTTCAGTTGAATGCTGAAGCAGATAAAATAAATAATGAAAGGAAAGGCATTCCCATATATTTCAGTAAGAAACAGATTTTTGTTAATTGTTTTCCTTAGTGTAATTCTTCTTTTGGTTTCTGAGAAAGAGTGAAGCATGTTTTTATGTTGAAATGTGAAATTCACAGATGTGGATACAGACATATTTTCATTGTTTATTCATTATAAACTTGTATATTTTGAAGAAAAAAAATTGCACCTAAATAATATATTCAACTTCTGCTTTTTTCTATTTTTACAGAAATTTGTACAGGTATGGAGCAATAATATATGCATCTCTGTGTGATCTTCATTTTAAAATTTGTGATGTGGGTCTTTCTCATACTCTATTTCACCACTGTTGCATGCTCTGCATTATCATATATAATGAAGGAAATGTATTTTTACTTGAAAAATGCTAAGTATTGTTTTTCAAATATCCTTCCTTAAAAAAAAAGCCAAGTATATGATTTTCAATTAGTATAGATTTCAGAGAAAATGCCTTTCCACTGTTTATATACAGAATCTCAAAGCAATTCCTTTAATGGAAAGTACAAATTTGATTCCAAAGAAAAGAATGGATTTGCTATAAACTTGAAGTGTAAGAAAATACTTGTTATGTTTTTAAACTGTTATTATAATACTCAGCCTAATTTCAGGTAATATGAAAATATGTGTGCTTCAGTTATTTTTTTTATTTCCTACCCACTCTGAGGATACTTCTGGTTTTTTATTTACTCTACTAGCCTTTAATCATCTCAGTTCTGGAGATCTTTTCTTTTCTTATGTCTCATAGCAGACCAAGAAAAGCAGGCAGTTTTTAAAATAATGGCAAGCTTAGAGGTACATCTAAGCTTCTCAAAGTTTTGAACTTTTAATAGAGACAATTTTATCTTTAGCATTAAAAATTTAATATTTACAGTTGCAAGGAACTCAAATTTTAGGTATCTAACTTTTTGCTCATTAGTGTTCCAGGGATTTTATGGTAAGTCTATGAAAGCCTTTGGGAGTAAGAGCTACTGAGCTGTGTAAAGTTGATGAAAAAAACCCCATGTATTTCTCTAAAGTGATCAAATAACTTTTGAATTAAAATTTTTGTATCCACTCATTTCAAAAGGATAATCTTGGGAAAAATAGTGAGTTGCATATGGATTGGGGGGCAGGGTCTGGGTGGGTGGGGAGGCATGTCTTTATATAGCTTTACAGTGCCTTTGTACACTGGGTTATCTCCCATAACTAAATACATTTTTATTTTATTGTAAAGAATTCAGTTTACTTAATTTATTTGGGAAAATGGTAGAGATTTATTTCAATGTTAGAAGTGTCTTTTAGCTCTGTTGTTTAAAGGTAAGTTAAAAAAGACTGAAACAATGCTGTTGCAGTGATGTTATGATCACAGAATAACAGTGCTGGTGCTGCTACCTGCTTGGTAGTTTTTGAAAGTTTCTTGTCCTCATGAGAGCATATTTAACACCATTACCAGACTACTTCTTATTATTTAGGAAATTGCCATCCAAATGACACACTTGTTTTTCTGATAGATATTTTATTGTCACTATATTGTCATAATTATGCCAGTAGTCTGCAATGAGATATATTTTGCAGTCCATACTTTTAAAGCAAAATGCTGAATTTGAAAACTGTTGTTAGATTTAATTCCTTAAAATGTTAGTAGCAAATGTTTTATTTATTAAATTATTTTCCTAAAGGATAACAACATTGAAGAGATGTCACTTCTGATTATAGGAGAATTCAGTACTATACATCAAAAAATTTCATGTACACATTTATGCTGAGCAAATAAAACAAACAAATATCAATACTTTCACATAAAGAAATGGAAATTTATCTCAGGCAATTTATTTTCCATGTTGTTTTTATAAATTAGGCTTTTGACCCTTAGCAATAGCCTAAAAAGGACAGTCTTTTTCAGCAAAGTAAAATCTATTTTTAGTGTTCATTTATGGTATTTAGAAATTCTATCCTAGAAGTATTATAAGCAAATACAGTAGAAAAGGAAACTCATTAATATCAGCAGAATGAAACTTCTGAATACGCAATATGCTTCTCACTCCTTAAAAAAAAGTATTTTCCAAATAAATATTCATTATTTGATATATAGTATGCCAACAGAGAAGCATACTATATGCTATGAGTATATGCTTATATGTAGATAAAGAAGTGTAATACTTAATGAAATAAATTGTGCAACTGTAAAGGAAATTGTCCTTCAGCTGACTGCTTAATTTAATAATTTGTGCATATACTTTTGGGGTTTGTTCAGGTTTATTCTAATAGAGAGGTCTTTAATTGCCTATTAAAGACAATCTGTTATTGTAATTAATAATATGTAGCCAAGAATTAAACAAGCAAAAAGGTTAAATCTGTCTAATGGAAATAAGCACAGTTGTAAAGATGAGCTGAACTTATTAATTAATTAATTAATTTCTGTGCTGGATTCTTTCACATTTTGTCTGTTGGACACTCTGTTTTGTCATCTAACTGTAGTGAACGTTACCTTTTTATACTGTGATGGCCAATTTAAAAATTCTGATACGTCAGTGAGAGAAGACAGTTTATAAACTTTTCCTTGCAAAGCATTCCCTTCTGTCAACAGTCACAGACTATCTATTTCAGAAACTTTTCAGATCAAGTGACAAGTTTCATATGTTTAGTACAAAATAGACATATTGAAATCAGTCAGATACAGTAAAATATTTGTACAAAAACATTCGTACAGAAATTCTTTAACAAATATTTAAAGAGAGAGAAAATGCTGAAAACATAATTTTTTTCTGATTAGGTTACTTTTATAGAAAAAATTTCAACTCATAACCTGTTTGCTACTTGATTTATCCTTAATCATACATCTTTTTTACAGCTTTCTAATAAATGCTGATATGAGAGCAACAGCAGCAAGTGAACTTGTTTTGCAAATGTGTAACCACCAGTGCCTACTACTATTCAACCTCAATCTTTGTGTGGATATCTAGAATGTTGTTATTGTGTTGTTATGTTAGAATTTTTAAAAAAAAAATTCTACATTAACTCATCCAATTTTCTTTTCTTATTTTCTTGCTCCTTGTATTGATTAGCATTAATAATCAATTACTTAACAGTGAAAGATTTTCAGAAATGTATTAAAATGATATAAACAGTTGTGATTCTCTGAGTAAGGGAACAGTCTTTCTACTTATTAATTCTTAACACTGATAGTTAAAAATTAATTGATTCAGGGGAAGCGACTGAGTGGGATGGACACAGTCTTATTATTTTATTATCTTTTTGTTTTACCAATCTTCCAGTTATAATAGGAATGAAACCTTTGCCATTTCTTACAGTAGCAGAAGAAAAGATTTTTTGTGCAATGATATGCATGAAAGCTGGGTGGGAGGAAAAAGACATTGGCTATCTAATTAAAGAGTGCTGAATAGTGTTTGAAATAAGGCACTGAAAAAATATAATATTAATAGCAACTAACATCATACCATGTGGTTTAGCCTCATTTGGTAAACTACTTTGTGGCCATATTTTAATTTGCCATTCTTTAGAAATGTCAGGATAATTAATTTTTTTTTCTTTGTGCTGTTTCACTTTACTATAGTTAGAATGAAAGAAGTAATCTGTTTTCCCTAATTCCTTAAAAAGGGGGGAAATCTATTTTCTTCAGGAAATATTTTTGCTGTAATTTCAAATCTACACAAACTTCACTGTAATTCATACCCTTCTGGGGAGCTTGAGCAAGAATCATGTTCCTGCTTGCCGAACACCATGGGAGGAAGGTGCATGAGCTCCTTGCCATGCATCCTGGTTTAGTTTCCATGCTGCCAGGGGAAGGACCTGGTAAGAACAGGCTACACAGGATCAGTGATAACAAAATGGAAGATGAAGAAGTTCTTAGAGACCCTGAAGGGAGAAAGCCTGATATCAACAGCAGCAGGATGGGAGGAGAAGATCAGGGTAGGTAGAGGACACACTCAGGCATGGGGAGAAAGAGACTCTAAAACTTTGAAGGCTGGAAGATAATTCCTTCTGATTACTTGGATGAGAGGTTTTATCGCGAAGGGGAAGTAAGCTGTCTGAGTCTGACACATCCACCCTTATCAGTACCGCTGAAATAAAGCAATGGTTGACAACAGATAAGACACTTCCCTGGGGAAGAGTGGCACCAGTTGACCGGACCTGATCTGTGAGGAGGTTTATTTGCATGTCAGAGATCTTGATGTGGGAAAGAGATTACCAGAGTTTGGCCAATTACCAGAGCTTGCTTACTTTTGCTGCTTGTCCATGACATCACCAATGAAAACGCCAACAGCGACCCAGAGCATATCAAAGGTGACTAGGGGAACCTAGCAGCAGGGGCAAAAGCTGTGGGGGCCCAGATAGAGTTTTCCCAGCACCGCTGGTAGGAAGAGAAGCATCCTGGGGGTTAATATTTGATTAATGTCACAGGCAAGACTTCACTGATACATCACTCAAGTAGATCAGGCAGAAAGGAATGGCAACCATTTAAAGATATGTTGTGGTGGATGTCTGCTACAGATAGCTTGATCCAGAAAAGTTTATGGAGTCATCTCTGGGAAACCGGAAAAAGACTTAGGAACATTAGGTCTCCTTGGGATATTACCACACTGACTTTTACTGGAAAGACAACGTGGAAAGACACAAATAATTGACCATGTTGACAATTTTTTTAAGCAATTGCAGGGTGAGACAACTAGGGGAGATATTTATCTGTATTCTATATTTGTGAATAAGCAAGAGGAAGTTTGTGATGTAGAGGTGAAAAACAACTCTGGCAATAATGGCAGTGAGATGATAGAGTTCATAATCTTAAGCAAAATGAGAAATTCAAGTAGTGCAATAATGATTCCAAACTTCAGGGAGCTGGTTTTCATTTGCTCAGAAATCTGTTTGGCAAGCTCCCATTAGAGACTGCACTGAAGGGAAAAAGGATTTGTCTTGAGCCCACTGATTTATCTTAAAAGACAGTTTCCTCAAAGCACAGTTCTTTCCAGTGTGCATGAACTCAAGCAAGTGTGGCAGAAAAACAGATAAAAGGGGCACTCCTGAGTGAGTGTAAAGAGAAAAGGAAGTGCACAGAAGGTAGATGCAAAGATAAAGTTACCTCTCCAGGTAAAGAAAATTAAGTACTGCATTACTGGATCATCTGACAGTTCCATTTAGGATTGTGAGCCATGTGTTAAGCTTATTTGTGTTATTCCACTTTAGGAATCAGCAGGGTTTTCACTCATGTCAAGCTGTTGTGATATAAATATGAAAACTTCAGGGCAAAATCTCAATGAGCCATATGGCTTCTTTTGTTGTGCAATTTCATGAATTCCAGATCTGAGAGTGTTGGCTGTCTTTAGCAGGATCATCCTGCATCAGAGAGATCATAAGCATAAAGACAGGGAACAACTTGTGTTGTTTTTTCCTCTTTTGTCAGCATCATTACTGAGGTCAAAGGGCTGTTGGATTTTTTTAACCTCCATTCTGTTCCTACTTGTTGTTCTTGCTATTAAAAGCCTTTAGAATTCAGCCCTTAGATGACTGTCTTACAGTAAGCAGTCAGCTCACCTACAGTCCTGCTGACACTTTGGACAGTGTTTGTTTCATTATTATGAAGGCTCCTGGTGGGAGCTGTGGCCCGTGGGGGGTCTGCACTGAAGTAGGGCAAAAGTGTGAGGGTCAGAGAAGAGCTGTCATGGACTGACCACAGTTCCCATTCCCCATCCCCCTGTGCTGTTCATGGGTGAGGAGGAGGTAGAAGAGTCTGGAGTGAAGGAGTGAAGTTGAGTCTGGGAAGAAAAGAGGGGTGGAGAAAGGTGGCTTCAGCTTTGTGTTTGTTTTTTACCATCCTATGCTGTTTTAAAATGGCAATCAATCCAATCAGTTTTCCTCAAGCTGATTCTATTTTGCCCATGACAGTAATCATGTAAATAATGTCCCTATCTTTATCATGGTCCACAAGGTTTTCTATCTTATTTTTTTTGCCTGCCTGTTGAGGGGGAGTGAGAGAGTGGCTGGATGGGCATCTGTCAGCTGCCAAGATCAACCCACTATAGCAAAACTGTGTGGATTATATTTTCTACATGACTACCCAGGTGTTTTATCTTGTAGTGTCATATTGCCCATCACTGGGTTAAGGTTACAGCCTCCCTGAGGAACAGAGAGATTGTTGGGACAGGGAGAAACTGCTGCAGAAAGGAACGGCTTGGCAACCAGGGCTGGGACAAGGGCACTGGTGAAGGGTCCAGGAGGCCTGGAGTAGAGCAAGCCCTGGGAAGCTCCTCCAGGAAGCATAGCATAGACACAGCCCAGCTTCAGCAGTCATGGAAAGGCTTCAAAGAGGTTCAGAGGGGCTTGTGTACTGTTTGTTGCAGCCCTGAGAGCCACTGAGCTCTGTCTGAAACTAAGCCTGAAAGAACAGACTTGCCTCCAGCAACACTGAGTGAAAAAGGCAGGCATATTTACAAACCCAAACCCATTTGATCTCAGTTGTCTCTGCCCTCCTCATTTCCAGTTTCAGACCTGGAAAACACGAAACAGTCTAGTTTATGTTCTAAACAATTAAGGCTCATTTTATAAGGCCTTTATACCTCTTTTTATCTAATTATTGTAAACTGGAGATTTATATGAGGGCATCTGTGACGCAAGATCGACACCATCCACACCAAGATCCACAATCACACAGTCCCTTGGATAGCCCAGATAAATGTACATTATCTGCTACACAAGAGAGTGTTATTAAGGAAAGAGTACAATGGGACTGTGTGAGATTTTCTACTGTATGGAATTTTTGTAAATAATGGAGGCATTCACTCCTGATTAAATAAGTACATATTTTCAGTAAAATAATTTGTGTTCAGTCACTGATGGTAAGCAGAACAATTATACAATGTTACATATATTTAATTCATGTTCAGTATTATGGGTTAACGTATGAACAGCTCACATGGTAGTTGTGACAACAGCTTATCAAGACAAAATAGCAAGACGATTCAATCAAAATGCATTAATCATTTATAAAAATATTTCTTTAAATTGCATTTTTGGGCCATTTAAAGCATTTAAAGGGTAAAGAGAAAAGCTGTAAGATATACCAATCTATCAAAATCTATGAGATAGCTATTAAGATTTTAAAATATGTTGTATCACAGAAAGTAATATAAACAAAATATAAATTGTATTTTTTTAAAATTCTATCATGCAAATAAGTGTTTCTGCATGGTAATATACATATATGTACCTCTGATACCCTCCAACTCGATTTTAACCAGGGTTACAAAGAAAATAAAGCTCATAATAGGCAGCAGCTGCAGGGATATATTCCTTAGTTTAACGCTGACAGCTTTGGCGTTTTCTTTTTCAGGTTTGAACTGTGAGTTTAGGCCTTGTGAGGCCAGCAACCCCTGTGAGAATGGAGCTGTGTGCATAGAAGAAATGAATTTGGACGTTTTTCCCCTTGGATTCCACTGCCAGTGTGTGAGGGGCTTTGCAGGTCCACGCTGTGAGATCAATGTCAATGAGTGCAGCTCTAACCCTTGCCTCCATGGATACTGCTATGACAGTGAGTTCAGCCTGGTTACTCACTTTAATGTAGAGTAGTCTTTCTCTTGAAGCATCTGTAGCTGCTGAGCTGCTCTGGGGAGAACAGTGGATAATTTACTGAAATTTAGTTTGTCTGAAGCTCCACAGCCTGGACCAGAAGGATTATTTTTGCCAAAATGCCTCAACTCCCAGCACTGAGGTTTTTGTGTTCAGGGGGTCAGAATTGTAGCTAATGAGAAATTTTAATGAGATTTGTGCTGTCTCCTTTGATACCTAAATTGGCTAAAAACATCTTACATTGTGTACTTGATGAGAGAATATTCAAGTGCTGAAAAAGAGCTCATGGAACATTTAGGTATTATATGTCATAATTCTAAAAAGTCAAGAAATTCTGTTTAATTTCAAACTAATGAAAAAGGGTGTACCTGTTTGCTATAAAGCACCTGCTGCCATGTAACTGTGTAACTTAATCTTTCATTGGAAGATATACTTAAAGGTTTTAGAAGCAACTTGATTACCCTACTATATTCTGTCTGGATTGGCAGGCTAAGTTTAGTAGAAATCTAGGTATGGAGTACTTACTTGAAAGTTTTATGGGGCTCTTACAACCTATCAGACACCTTCCACACTTGGTAAGAAAAAAAAAAAAAAAGTAGAAGTAGTAATTTTCATAGAATCTTAAAATGCTGACTGGAAAGCTGAAAGACATCTGGAGGTCATGTAGTCAACCCTGCATGAAGCTAGGCTATTAACAGTGCTAGAACAGGGCAGTCAGGGATTTTTTTAGCTGAGTTTTGAAAGCCTTCAAAGAGGCACAAAAATTTCACAAACTCTTTGGGACAGCGTATTGCACTGATTAGCTACTCTGGTAATGCTCACCCTCTTCCAATCCCATCCAAATGTCCTGGAGCTGTAACTTTTGGCCATTGCCTCATAATAGTTCCTAGCACTACCAAGAGGATTTCAGTTCTGTCATTTGTGCAACTATCCTTGAAGTTATTGTTATACAGCCCTCTCACTACTAACACTTCCCCGAAGGTCGAATACAAAGCAGCTCAACTTTTCCTCATAGGGTCCACACATTAAGTATTGAGTAACTGTGTTTGTCTTCTTCTACATCTCTCTCCTGTTTCCTCATATCGTTCTTCAAAAAAGAACGATGATTTAAGAACTTGCATGAAATGCACTTTTGTTTAGAAAAATTTTCAGAAGATCTAATCAACTTACGGGTTTCAGATGAGATCCTAAAGAACTGAACCCAAATTGCTAAACACATCATTGTCTAAAACTCTCCTAGTTAAAATAAAAATAAAAATCAGTTTCAATAAAATATCTTAAAAGCCTGTCTTTCCTTATCTGGCAATAAGGTAACTGGCTTCATCTTCTATCTAGTAAAGACTATTTCCTACTACATTTACAGATGTTTTCTATGTGATCTACATTGGTTTAGAGATATTTTTGAACTGGAATTTAGATGAGATGTATTAAAGTTCTTCATGCTGAAAAAGTGCCAATTTTTTGGGGAACAGCTTGTCTTTGTGGTGCCTCTGGCTTGAGTTTTATCATGCAGACATTTGAGTTCCTCTACCCTATGTGCACTGACTGCAGAAAGCTGGAATCCTAAGGAAGCTGGGAAGCTTTTAGCACATGAATAATGCTCCTGTGCTGAAGGACTTAAAGTATTTAATGAATACAGTAGCAGCTGTGTGTACAGACACAATAGCAGAATAGATTCTATGGTAAATCTCAGTGATAATGAAGAATCCAGGGACCCCTTTGAGGCTAAAATAAATGCAGGCCCGCAAGAAGTGCAATTACTGCTGTCATGAACTCCATATATGGATGGAGCACTCTAAAGATTCCTCTCCATTTGGATCACTAATGATGAAAAAGAGACAGGATTCCTGTCATTATCTTGTTAAGAAATACATCATAGAAAAATTCAACTCAAGTAAGTTTTCCCTTAATATAGTGGTACAATATGAGGCATTCCTTACAGCAACAACATTAAAAACAACCAGCAAACCAAACATTGTTTAACTGCCACATCTCATTTAGACATAACTTAAAAGACAGAATGTTATGTAATTTGTGATTGTTTTGTGAGGGAAAATTACTCATTACTTGTAAGATAACATCACTTTTTAACTCATTGATTTACAACTCTTGAACCAAAATATTTTCATTGTTTAAGTAAAATGCAGTACATGAATCTGCTTTCATATTTAGAACATATTTTGAGATCACATTTAATTTATTTTGATTTTTTAACATGTCCACATATTTAAGTAAAGCTGCTCCTAATATTTTCCAGATAGTATTCGTAAGTGTAACTTACTAATTTTACTACATTCATTGTTATAACTCTTGGTACTGAAGTACTATCTCTGTTGCAGTTGTCGATGGCTTCTATTGTTTGTGCAACCCAGGATATGCAGGATTGAAATGTGACCAAGACATTGATGACTGCATAGCCAACGCTTGTGAACACAATTCTACATGTGTTGATCTACATCTGGTTAGTAGCAATTTTTTTTTTTTATAAAAATGATTGTGAAGTTTTATTTCTAAAATTTAAAGCAATACTTTTCTGAATTCTAAACCTCCTCTTGATCCATGCATCCACATATCAAGGGCTTTATAATCATGCTTTCCATCCACTGGTAATTTTGTTTATTTCTAATTTTATAGGCAGTGGGAAAGAGGAATGTTTTTACCATTCAAAAGCAGTTATTGGGTCAATGTGATTACACAGGGAATTCAAAAGAGACAGAAAATTTTCTACTAGGTGTGTTTATGACCTCATTATAAGTGACAGGAATACTCATTTACACCAATTGCACTGGCTTCAAAGGGACTTAAAAAGTATCTTACCCAAAAAACCTGATTTACTTCAAGTACTTCAGCATTTATTTTCAAAATTCTTCCTGAAATATGTGTTAAAAGTAACTTATGTCTTCTCAGAAATAAAATCATTGTATCACCCGATTCCTCCATGAGAGGAAAGAAGACAGATTCACACTGTGTAAACTTCAACACCAGAGGTGGCCCATGTTCTCTGACATTCCTTCCAGAAATCTGTCGGGAAGCAATTTGTTTTCAATGTACTCAACAGAGACAGTAAGACCATGCAGTAGGAATATCTCCCTTAAGAAACTTTCAGGCTGTCAGAGAAATTATCAGTTAAAAAAAAAAGTGGAAGAAAGGGCAGCTTTTTCTTTCTTATTCTAGTTTCTACCAGTACATTTGTGAGAATACTAAACTGTTAAGTGTAGAATCCAAATTATATTACAAGGCCTAAATTTAGACATCTATATATGGTATGGGCTAAGCATGTAAGCACCAACCAAAGATCATTTAGGATGTAGGCAGCACAGTCCACAATTCAGCTGCCTGTTGACGCTGTCAGGGCTGCTTGAGAGCCACAGCATCCCACTGCAGACATTGCTGGCTGCTGCTGCAGCAGCACACCGAATGGCTGTCTCCTCCTTGAGGAGCGAGCCCTAAACAAAGGTAATGCTCTGGCACCGGCAGAGGCAAAAAGGAGAGAGGGGTCTTTTGTATGAGTTCCAGCAGGTTTATTCCCATGGAGGATCCAGGGGCAAAAGACAGGGGACAAGGCTGTGCCCTGAGGTTTTATACTTGGGCAAAAAGGGGTGGAGAGAAGGGGAACAACCAATGGGGAAAGATAACATGGGAGGAGATAACAGGGGAATGACCAATGGGGACAATTTAGGGGAGGGCAACAGAGGAAACAACCAATGGGGCATCAAAGAAGAAAGAACATTCTCGAAACATACATATTTAACAGGAGGATGTGCATAAACATAGGGTCATACATAAAACTGGGTGGAAACTACTTCAACCAATAAACTGAAAACATGTGAAGTGGAAGCGATTGGGAACGTGGGAACTTGCCCTAACTAAAATGTAGGGATTAGACTGCAGTGCCTCCAGTGCCTACCCACCACTCTGTTTCCAATGTGGCTTTAGCCAAGTGCACTGCAACAGCCTGTCATTTGAATCTCTGCTTTGGGAGAACTGAACAACCCTGTAGGTGCCACTGACTGCTGCATTATTCCTGAAGGTGTTTGCAGTTCCAAAAACCTGAAGTGTATGAGAGGTGTGGGTTTTGGGGGGTTTGCTTACTTTGTTTCTTTGGTTGATTTGCCTTTTTTTTGGTTGTTTGATTGTTTTTGCTAGCTTGTTTTTTTAGTACATGCATAAAGAAATTGCATTTCTTTCTGACAAATCCTGAGGGTAAACTGCAATTGTCACTATTTCCTAAACTTGAACCAAACTTAGCTGCTTCAAAAGAATTTTCTCAAATTCTCTAATTTCCAGAGTTGTTTCTTCTTTTCATAGTTAGAACACTTTCTGTATTGCATAACATTTTGAGGTTTTTTTTAACATGTTTCAAGAACTAGTCCACACCTTGGACAAAATCAAATGCTTGATATGGAGACCACAGAGTTTGTGACACTTTTGTTATTGTCTTTGGGTGCTACTGTAAATGCGTATTTTTCTACCAGTAGACTGCAATTAGTATTTAAAAATGTCTTACTGGACACATACTGCCATCTTAAAATCAGATTAGAGAGAATTCCACAAATAAATTTTATGCCTCCAATGCAGGTGCTGTTCCTAACTGCCTGTATAACCTAACATATAACAACATGTGCAACACAGTGACGCTGATCCTTTAATTGACACTGACAAAATGGAGTTGTAGATGCAGTTTAAACAACATTCTCCCCCAAAAACAAGGTATTGGAAGTGGAGAAAAATATGGATTTCTAATAAAGTGAACATATTGTTCCCCTGAGAACTTTGGCTGTACTTCACCAAATGAGTTGAAATATTGATTTAATTATTTGGGCAAAATTTAATATGACAAAGAATGGTAGCTCACTGCAATTTCAAACACTGTAGTTTTTTCTTCACATGTGTTTCATCCATTTATTTTCTTGATTTATTTGTGTTCATTTTTGTCCTGTAGTTCCTATATATTTCTCACCTTGTTTGTCACTGGCCTATGCCATTTTGGAACACAGCACAGCAAATCAGTGAGATCCATACAAACTCACCGTTTCTGAGAAGTGACATTCAAAACATCTCTGTGGACACAGTTAGTGTCTACAGAAAACAAATACTGTAGAAACTTAATGGCAAGGTGCCGTATTAGACTCTGCATTTGATCCTTTTCAGGCTTTTTCAAAATTGTTCACCTATGTTGCCAATATTACGGCAATCATTTATGTGAAAGGATTCATTTTGATGTTGGCTAATGCACAGATAAAAAATCTTCAGTATTTTTTTCTTTACAAGATAGTTCTTTTGCATTTTTGAGAGCAACATAATTTTGCTATTTTGCTAAACTCCCCCCACCCTCCCCCC
>VWZW01002152.1:229377-273156 GCA_013397115.1 Edolisoma coerulescens
ACCAGAACAGGTTCTGCTAAGTGGAAAAGTTATTTTGAAAAAAAAATAGGGAATTTCTAGTATTATTTTGCTATAGTTATAATAATGTATTTCTCTTCACTATTTACATTTCTCCTTCTCTGTTCTTCTCCAGAGTATATTTATTTAAACTAACATTTATTATATAAGTTTCTGAAATAACTTTCATGTGGATCATCTTTTAAATTGAATCTAGAAAGGGACCTGAAAGACTTGTTCACTAAGTGATTACATTATTCAGTTTATATGTGACTATATTATTCCGCATACTATGTCCTTCTTATTGTACTCATTATCAAAGAGTACTGAAAGTTTTCCACGTCATTTTATCTGTTTTCTACATCAAGATTCCTCAGTGATCAACAAAGAGAATTAACGAATCAACATATATTCATAAAAATGGAAGAAGATCCATTCATTCTTCTTCAGCCACAGCAGCTGTAAAAGAACAGATATTGAATTAACAATCCCCTAGAAAATTAATTTTTAAAAATACAGGCTGTCTTCATCTTCCTCTAAAATGTGAAAAACTTGAGGATAGGAAGCAAGAGAAGCATAATGAAGGAAGATTTAAAAACAGATGGAGATCACAGGAGTTTCATAATTTCTGCATCAAATACCATCTTCTTGCAAAGGTAGATTACAGCAGGCTTATTATACAAGTCAAAGACCAAAGATCTGAATGTGAGAAAGAATTCCAATATATGCTCTAATTGCAACATATACTTCACAGACTTTACCTTGGCTCTCCAGGCAGTGAGTGGCATTAAACAACTGGACTGTGGGAGGAATCATAGAATAATTTACACTGAAAAAGATCTTTAAGATCATTGACTCTAATGGCAAGCCTAACACTGCCAAGTTCACCACTCAACCATGTCCCTGAACGCCACATGTACATACCTATTAAATACCTCCAAGAAAGGTGACTGAACCCCTTCCCTAGACAGCCTGTTTTAATGCTTGACACCGTTTTAGTGAACATATTTTTCCTAATATCCAATCTAAACCTTCTCTGGTGGGAGATCAGGATAGCTGAAATACAAAGTTGAATGACACAACTACATCAGCATAAGGAGATTCTGATTTCCTACTGCATCTGAAAATTCCAGTTACCCAAGAGTTATATACCAGCGAGTTATTATACGACAGCACAAGCCACTGTCAGTCATACTAGACCCTCTGGTGGCTCATGAATAATTAATCAGCTACCCTTATGCTAATAAAAACTCCATTCTGCAGTCCAGCAGCTCAAGTATCTTTGATGCATCTTTCTAGGTAAGGGTGAATTACCATTGTCAGAATGACATTGCAATATGTATCCTTCATCTTTTGTGTTGGTAATGCGGTATAATATAGAGCCTTAAAATTAGATGACAGTGTTATCTTTAGAATGCATCAGAAAGAATAAGCACAAGAAATTACATTCCTGATGGGTTGATTCAGCTGCCAGCTAAGGACCACACAGCCACTTACTCACTCTATCCTCTCCATGGGATGATGAAGACAATAGAAAAGAGCAACGGAAGAAAACTTGTGGGTTGTGATAGTTTAACGAGCAAAGGAAAGGGGAGGAGGAAAGAATATAACAAATCATGTGATTCAAAGTCAATCACTCACATCTTCCATGGGTACATAACGCCCAGCCATTTGAATAATGGCTACCTTGTGGTAGGGTTTCATCAGAGTAATTTGCAAATTCTTCTTAAAAAAATAAAATAATTAATTCAAAGTATTGTTGGGGGATAATACATAAAGATATGTTGTCCCTAATGATTTATATGAGATGAGATCATGTATATAGTCTATATAACATAAAACATTACTTTGAGGTTTGCATTTAAAAAAAAGAAAAGGTAACAATAACTTCACAATAGCTCTGACTTCAGTGTTTGCTTGTGCTGTTTTGTATGTCAAATTACAAAGCAAATCCTGTCACCTTAGTGTATGTGGATATCCATGCAGAAAATTGTAATAGATGTTTCCTTCCGAGCTCTGTTTCTGGAAACTATATTTTCTCTGTACTTACCTCATAGTAAAATAAAAAATATAAACTGTTGGTAAAGTTGTATGATAATGCTTGTGTTGCAGTCCCATGTCCTCCTAATGGTTAACTCTTTATCCCTACTTGATTTAAAAGACAATTATTTCCCTTTCAATAAAATTTAATGTTATGGAAATGAGCTCTTCGATAAAATAATGGACAATAATGCCAATTTGAACTAGAAGAAGAAATATTTTCTTTCTTGGTTTCTGTTTTTAAATTGGTAGGAAAAAAACTTATAACAAGGTGAAATCCAGTAATTCAGGTCTTTTAGTAACTAATATTCTGGGTTGTAGGAAAGGGTTATGTGAAGGATGGAGAGAGACCATAACTAAATTATTTATTTATAACAAAAAAAAATAGAATTGACAGACAGGAGGTCTATTCCATGGTTTAAATTTCAAGAACATAACACATAAGTAGGTTAGCTCATTGCATAAATTGTGAAAAAATTTGAAAGGAACTCTGGCATTGAGGACTAAAGTACATAGCAGCTAACTGTTAACAGTTTATGTTACCCAAATAGAAATTAGTTAGGTCTTTGAACTAACGTAAAACAATTTCCTAAATTGGTACCCTATACTTAAGTTCCTTGTAAAACAGAATTTTCTGTACTTTATGCTAAATAGAGAAAAGAAAAAGATTGATCTCCCAAATCTATAATTTATTTTAAAACATTGAGAAGCACTCAAGGTGCTTCAGAATGATCTTCTCCGTAGGTGATGATAGCAGGTGGTCTGACACTTGAAAGGAAATAAAAGGCTAGATAGGTCTGCATCAATGAAGTCTCTACATTTCTATTGGAGTGGAAATCCTCTTAGCTCTCCATGAAGCAACCAAGCACTACCACTGAAGTTGGTCTGAAACCTCAGCTTAAAAAGTCAGACCACACACCATGAATGTCAGAGAGTGTACACAACAAATGATAAGCTCCTAATGGTTCCCAGGTCAAATAAAATCAAGTTGACTTGTATGTGACTTAAACTCACACATTAACTTCATTGAGAGTACTATGTGGTGAAACTGAATGTGCTGTTGGACAAATAAGTTTTATATTGATGATTACACACCCGAGAAAAGAGCTATACAGCAGTTCACCTAAAAAACTAGCAACTGCAGCAGTACTTCTGCAAAGTTTTACTGCTAATAGAACTCACTGTGCTGCCCTGAAGATTTGACTTGCCATCCTTGAAATATTTCATCTTCCACTTATATTTAGCTAAAAAAAAAGGAACAGTGTCTTCACAGTCCTTCAATAAAAGGTTTTTTTAAGATTTATTGAAATGCCTCCCTCCTCTGTCTTGTACTATAGTGACTATAACAGTAAAAAGACTGAAAACTTAGTCATTATTGGGTGTACTCCTTTATGCTCTAGTAAGTCCAGTTGAGTCAAAGACATTGGAATACACAAAATTAACTATTGATTTACTGACTTAGGATAATGTCCTTAGTATTGATCTGTGATACTGTACATTACTTGGATAGAGTGATTATGAAATCTTATGCCTTACTCATCTAATTGAAAGTTGATTTTGGCAAACAAGTATCTTATTTCCATTTATTTGTTTTATTTGTGACATTATTTTAACATGCTTTAATTTTATTTTTTTGAAAGAAGGTGCAGACAAAAATTTGTAGCTTCAACCACCAATGTCAGTAAATACCATAGGAGTGAAAGCCTTCTGTTTTCTTTTTCATAAACTGAATTTGAAATACTCTACAGAACTGAATAAAACTGTCACAAAGTGGAGGAAGTGGACACTGAGAGGAAGTTAAAGATTGGCTTTTCAATGAGACTTGTGAACAGAAGGCAAATCAATGTGGTAAAGATACAGGAAGGTAGTCCCAGATGGTGTGCTTTAAGTTTTGCCCAAAGTGAGGAGGCTGGACAGAGAAAATCAGTGACAGCAGGGAAAGAAGTGGAGAACTTCACAACATAACAAAGAAGCTGGAGAACTGTGGCCTACTTGTGGAAAGCATAACCCTAAATTTGATTTGTGCACTATATGGAGACTAATATTATGTGTGAGGTGGGAAATGAATAGTTTGTATCTTTGAAGGCACTAAAAGACTGGCAGTGGCATTACAGAGACTTGGAACTACAAAAATGTCATTGATTCATAAGGAAGAGAATTCTGAAAAAGGACATTTAGCTGCAGAAAAGTACATAATTGTATGTACTTAGCAGATTTATAGAGCAGAAGGTCATGGAAAGGTATTGGTCCACAAGGAAATTATTCTGAAATAAGTTAAATGGTGAAATTCATAGGTCGTCAGTCACTCTCTGAAAGCTTCCCGGGTATATGTCCTTGCCAGACAACACACAAGAATTAATTGGAAGAATTAATTAAATATGGAATAAATTCTCCATACAGTAGGAAATATGTTTTCTTTTACTTAAATTATATGAAATATTTTTGCACCTGACTGTTTGCTTTTCTAGAGAAAATGTGAGTGGTACTCCCACTCCATCAATTATGAATTACACTATGTTGTCTCTTTCATAACAAAATAAGCTCTACAGGACTAAAGAACAGTTTCTTCTTTCTGTTTGTAAAAAAATATGTGAAATAATTCACATAAAATGTGTACAACTGGTAAGTTATCTATTAATGTTTGTCATCCAAAGGCTAGGAGGTCATTTGCTAGTTTCAGTAGGTCTCTGTAGCTGCTAACCTCTACTTAGAACTACCTTCACGCTTGGAAAAATTACATAGCACTTGGAAGGGAAAATAGCCCAGAGAAAGAATTGTTCTCCCATTTCTTTTAGTTACTTTAGAGTTCTTCAGTCTGTCCTCCTTTAGATTTTAAAATTCTGTTCCAAGGATTCTGACTAAAAACTTTTTACCGTGAGTGTGATGAGTCCCAGGAATGGGTTGCTCAGAGAGGCTATGGATGCCCCATCCCTGGAAACAACCAGATCTAGTGGAAGGTGACCCTTCCAGGGGGTTCATATCTTGCCCAGGGTTCATATCTTGCAGTATTTTTTATTTATTTATTTGTTCATTATCATTTGACCCTTATCCTATTTTGTTAATGACAATGGAAAAGAGGAAGCTGAAAATCACCCATGAAAATTTGCCATGTCCTGTAGTACTAGGCACTGAGTTACTTGTTGTAAGAGTAAGTTCCTCTTATTTCTGTGTCTTAGCTATCCTCCTTCAGATAAAAAAATTAAAAACCAAATTATATTAAAGATGCACTGTGGTAGTATAGAATCGGTTTTATTTGCATAACATAAAAATCTGAAATATGCTGAGATATTTCCCAGAAAAAGTAATTTTCAAGATTAATTCTAATAGCTTATACTTTTACAGAAGAATTGAGTCTGAAAGCACTGGGAAAACATTTCATTCATTCAGTGAGTAATCATATTAATTGATTTCTGCAGGACTATTACGGAATTGTGAAAATGCGAGATTATACCAGATGTGGGTTTGATTAAAATCAAACTCTTGACCAAAATTTCCTTTCAAAATAATCATGATAGCCCTTGATTATTTCCTCATTACTCTCCCACAATACTTCAAGTCCTGCCTTCATACTTGTTTTGTAAGGGCTGTTGAAGCCCTATGCGGGGGCACACTTGCACATACACCAATCAGAACCTGGGGTTAACTAGGAGCTTTCTGAAGCAGTAATCATATATGCATTTGTTTCTTTGAGAAATGCTACCAAGACTTTAAAAATAGTTAGGCATCTTCATCATCTTTTGTATCTGTTATAAAAAAAGAAAGTTTATTTAGAGTTCCCTACTAACATTTTTAATAATTTATGATTTTTTTTAATGCTAAGGCAAGGACTTGATATATTGCATAAATGTATTACTATGTTTGTTTCAGTACAGCTTTAGCACCAGCCAGAAATTCCCTGAATGTCTCAATAAGATGTGTTTCCATCCAGATTAATTCTGTTCTAGTCAGACACTGTATCTCTCGTATTTCAGTCTAGTACTCTTTTTCAGGTTAATTTGTGTAGAAATATTTTTCTGTTTATAAGACAAAGCAGATTATTTGAAGCAAAAGCTTCACCATACTAATGTAGACTCACTTTCTTAAGAAATATATATAATGTAGTCTAAAGTATAAATACTACTGCAATTTCCCTGGGAAAAATACTGAATTTCACGTATGGTTTTCACTCATTCACACATGCTCAGTGGAACCATTGAGTGTCTGGAGAACAAGAATGACTGAGATACAGAGGCAATACAAAGTAATTCTTTGCATTCCACCTATGTTTTGTCCCTTTTTTTTTCCCTTATTTTTTTCTAATTGAGGAAATGCCAATTAATACCACAATTTTTATTCAGGAATCACTAGACCTTCTGTAGTGGGAATAATAAAAAAAAGACCAAACAAACAACCAAACCCAAAAACAAACCAAGAAAAAAGTATTAGAGAATTCCATCAGAACTCCCCCTGAGGTGAAACCAAGAAGCAACAAAACCTGAAAAAAATTTATGAATTTTATCTCATTTTTTTATTTCATGAATATGCAGAACAGGTTCTCTGTCCTTCTAGCAGATGAGGGACTGGGAGTTATGCCAAAAAAGTGTCCAAACCAGCTGAGCCTGAGGCACTCAGCAGCATGACAAAGAACAGCAAGTGACAGTAGCAGGGGACTCCATGCTGAGGATGAAGATCCCCAACTGTCAGTACTACCTCTTGTTTAAGTAGGATTGCTGCTTCCCAAGGGCTTGGATTTGGGATGCTGTGGTGAGACTACCAAGGCTTGTCCAGCCCTGGGGATATCTCTTGCTGCTCTTCCATGTAGGTACCAGTGATATGGCCAGTGCAGACCTGGAACACACCACAGGTGACTCCATGACTCCAGGAGCATGATAAAGGACATGGGTGCTCCAATATTTTTCTCTACAATCCTGACAATGAGAGGAAGTGCTTGAGAGGGTGTGCATAAATCCTGCTGGTCAACAACTGCTTACATAACTGGCATTGATAACAGAATTCCATCTTTCAGGACCATGGGACCCTGTCCCTGGATTGAGGCTAGGAAGATGTGGGATTGACTTGATCAAAGTGACAGAAGTATCTTTGGCAACAGATTGGCCAAACAAAATCAAGTGAAGAAGTGATAGACTCAGTTGTCAAGCAAAGACTGCCACAGATTTAGATTAGAGAGACCTTCTGATAAACACGTTAGGGCTGCAGAGGGCCCACTTCAGTCTATACACAAAAATAAGGAGGTGCCAAGAGGGCAGAGTCATGGAGAAAACTATCACACTTTTTCTGAGAAATTAGTCCAACTGTGTATTCATCTGAGGTGCCAGCACACTAACCCCTGCAGCACCCCAGCAAGTAAAGATAGAGCCAGACTTTTGTCAGTACACAATGGTCCCCAGTCAAAGGGGCAAAAGCCACAAACTGAAATAAAGCCAAGTCCATTAAAATGTAAAGAAAATCTTTTTTACTCTAAAGGTAACTCTGAAATAGGTTGCCTGGATGTGAAGTATCCATACTTGGATTTATCAAAAACCCAACTGGATGAGGTTCTGAGCAGCCTGTTATAGTTGACCCTGCTCTAAACAGGGTAGGGGGAACTAACCAATCTCCAGAGATCCCTCCCAGTGTGTACTTATGTATGATTTTGCAATACAGATACCTGTAACTGATCAAAACATGTACAGTTAAATAGATACCTTTCACTACAGTGATATAAATCTTTATGGGAATGGTTTACAGGTATAGAAAAAACAAAAATAGAGCCCTAGAATTGCATTGCAGAAATATTATACATTGAGAATTGATAAAAAGGTAGTTCACACTTGTTGAAATCACTTAGGTGGAGAAAATTACATCAGCAGAAAGTGACACTAAAATATCTCCATTAGAAAATGAAGCAGTAGCTTATTTAACAACCATTTGACTTGAGTGCAAATGAGTATACAAGGATAGGAATCTCAGGTTCTTTTGATAGAATCTTAGAGCAAAAACATTTAAGATTGACTTGTGCCAGGATAGAATCAGACTTTTAGTTACTAGTGACAGATTATACATTACTTTAGGTCACATTTCTATGCTTTTCTTACTTAAACAAAAAATGTTCTGTAAATGGATCTGTAAATTTAGTTATGTAGGTACTTCACTGAAAGTCTGAAGTAGTCACAGTGGGGATATTCTGTGTAAATATAGTATGCATTGATCAGAGCACAAGACTCCAGAAACTCAAATCCACTTCTGATTCCAAAACTAAAAACGAAAAATTCTGTCTTTTTCACCCATGTTTTATAGCACACCTGAACAAAGGGTAACGCTACATTAGCAAGCAACACAGATAAACCCAGAGTAAAACAATGGATGCTGAGACCTGGTTGCAAACTATATACTTGTTTGGAGGGAGGGGCTTGCTGTTTTTTGGACTTATGGAGAGCATTAGGTGAGCACATTTTCTGTTTCAGTTTCTTTCAAAAGTGATCAGATTTGTGTGCACAGGGACCGTTGTATGGCAAAGCACAATTAATTGAGGACAACAGAAATTCATGTCCAAAGCTTTGTCCTGGGCTAAACAAAAACACTAAGGAGTCTGAGCCATAAGAACCATGACAACAAGAAACATATGAACACATGGTTGGTTTTAAATTGCTTTGGCCAACAGATTCATAAAGGACAAGTCTTCTGAAACAGCAGTTTGTGATCTCAGTATGGACAACAGCTTGGAAATCTCTGGCTTTAAGTCTGTCCCTCATTAGTCAGCTGAGATACTCAAATTAAGTGTAAATGTACTGATTGCCTATAAATGTTGTCCATATGTTTGTCTGGTTTTGTGCCCACTAGAAAATCAGTGAACCATTTAACAGAGCCAGACAAATTGTGCCAAGTGATTGAAATAGTTTAACTCTTACTGGTCTATAACAGTGTGTGTCATACCACTTCAACGAAACTCGGCATTTGTGCTTCGAAAAAATTCTGCCTATTGTTCCAAGCCCTAAAAGACATCAGAAACTAAATTTAGACTGATCTTACTGACAATCTGCCTGTTGGCAGAGGTAAACTATTGAACTGAATTGAACCATGAAGGAACCAGCTAGTCGTTAGCTCTGCACTGGCAGATACCATAGAAAGTACATTTTCTTTGAGAGGTGAGTGCCTAGATGCTTTAGGTAGCTTCACTGTGTGATGAGCTTGACTTATATCTCAGTGCCAGATCTGTCTTGATGTAGCTCAGTTAGTGACAGAAAATAAAAGCCTAGTAAGGAGTTATTTTCAGTTCCTTGATTCTGAGTACTAGGGACAAAGATATTTTGTTTCTTGAAATGTGTTCCTTGATGCATCAGGTGCTGAGTAGTATTCAAGAACCTTGCTCAAACGCAGTCACTGAGATATAGAGACAATGAAAAAAGAAAGAAAGAAAAAGACCAATGGTGAGGATTGCAAAAGTTTTAAATTGGTCTGGCTTCTTTCAGTTTATGAGTGCATAGGCTATATCTGAAATGTCCTTTGAAACAAGTATCTGCCCTTTACAAACTTTGTAGAACAATTTTAGGATCTGCAAAACTCTTAGCGATTTCTCATGTAAGATTAATATTATAAGATGATTTCTGATTTTAGTATTTGCAGACTCTAATAAAATATATGCAGTATTTTTAAAAATAAGCTCAGAAATATCAAACTTCCTCTTAAATTTAGCTTAGTCCTAAAATACAAATATAGTTTAAGAGACTGAGTTTCAACTATTGACCTGATTTTGGGCGGGCAGGGGGGGGTGTGTGGCAAGGGTGTGAAAGGGCATTTGGTCCTTTTTGTTTAGTTTAGGTTTTTGTTTTGTTTTACTTTGGGGTTTTTTTGTCTTTTGTTAGGAGAAACAATGTTATATTTTGTACAGCAGAGAAAAACACAATGCACTTTCTGATTTACTCTGTTGCCACTTGCTGGTTAATTATACATCTGGGATGACTGTCACTAAATGATTTCTGAATAAATCCAAAACTGAAAAGCATCTGCAAGCAAAAGTCCCAGTGCTATAGAGAACGATAATGCACATTCTGCATGTGTACCCACAGGGGAAAGACACAAAAGGCATATCAAAGAGCCTGGCATTTTCATTTTATTACCTAGGCAACGTTCCCAGTCTCCTCTGGCTGTGGACATATGCTTTTTAGTCATGTTATGATAGTTGTTTCATGCTTGAGGAATGAAGAATAATTGAGACACTGTTTTTTACATGCTTTAAATATGTCAACTTCATTAATAACTGTAATTATGAACAGTAGGCCAAGTACACCTTCTCACAGTACCTACTGCCATGTAGAAACTCAGATCTTTCTCCTCAGCCTTCATTATGCACACCTGTAGCTTCCAAGTTCCCAGGTTTATATTACTTTTGTTGGTTTTGGCTGTATTCCCACTTTATTTTCCTACCTTCCAGACTGTCAGTTTTTCTCCACAAAACCTTTGTCAATTAAAAAATCTATACTATTTCTATTATTACCTGCATGCATTTCATTAAGAGAGATTAAAAAATCTTGGGTTTGTTCTATGTAACACTGAATTGTAACTGACCAAAGGGACAGAAAGGAACTGTGTGAAAAAACCAAGCTTTTTAGTGTGATCTTTTAGCAATAAAAAACATCACTTTTCCAAAAAAAACCCCCATGATTGGGGAGAAATTGTAATACTAATCGAGGCTTTCAGCATTATGAAGAATGAGTCAAGAAGTGTACCGAAACCACCACCAGTTTAGGAAGAGCTTCTGGAGTCCCCTTGCCCAACTGCTCTGCATGATACAAATTTAGACTAAATTTAGGGTTAGATAAAAAAATCCCAAATAAAAGCATATCAGGAAAAACATATTCAGAAATTTATTTTTAAACTGCGTAATTAATACACAATAGTTGTTTGATACAATACTAGTTTTGATCCAGTTGAAGTGTACTGAATGTCATGCTAAGAAAACCAAGACTTTTACAAAGTCTTAGGCTTTCCTCCCGTCTTTACTGAATATATCTCCTCCTTACAATAATTGTCTAAATCTTCTCTTATTTTTTTGAATTGCCCCAATTATTTCACTGCTGTTGTCAGATGCATAATTTTTTTCTTATGGTGCTTTTGATTTTCAATCCCAAAATTTCCTTCAGTTTCTAAACTGCTGGATAAGTGGAACACACATCAAACACAGCCTTTATTTAGAAAAGGTATATCTTTCTTTTCTCTCTTTGTCTCTAGTTGAGAGAAAAATGCACTGTAGACAATTTCTGTGTCAAAGTTTAACCCCAAACAGCAACTAAGCACCACAGAGCTGCTTGCTCACTCCACACCCTGGTGCGTGGGGGAGAGAATTGGAAGGCTAAAAGTAAGAAAACCTGGGGGCTGAGAAAAGTTTAATGATTTAAATGAAATTATTAGAGAGAGAGATATTAAATCCAAGGAAGACAAGTGATGCAAATGAAACCAATTGCTCAGCACCAACCAACTGATGCCCAGCCCATTCCCAAGCAGTAGACCCCTAGCCAGTTTTCCCCCAAGTTTAGATGCTGTGAACAGCATCACAACTGCCCTTTGGTCAAGCAGGGTCAGCTGTATTCTCTTACAGCCTTGTGCCCCCCAGCCTACTCAGTAGCAGGAGAGCACGAGAGGCTGAAAAGTTCTTGACTTAATGTCAGCCCTGCTCAGCAACAACTAAGACATCAGTGAGTCATCAACATTATTCTCATCCTAAATCCAAAACACAGCACTGTACCAGTTACTAGGAAGAAAATTAACTCCATCCCATCCAAAACTAGGACACTTTGGAAACATCATTCTCCATAAACATAAAAGTCACAGCAATGCTTACATGGTTATAGCTGAGAAATTGTATATTGGGAATGTCTCCAGGCCATGGGTAGAATCATAGAATCAGCTACAGTAGAAAACACCTCCAAGTTCAAGTCCAACTGTTAACCCAGTAGCACCAAGTCCTCTACTAAACCATGTCCCTCATTGCCATATCTACACAACTTTTAAATACCTCCAGGGATGGTGACTCAACTACTTCCCAGGACAGCCTGTTCCAGTCCATGAAAACCCTTTCCATGGAATTATTTTTTCCCTAAAATCCCATCTAAAACTTCCTTGGTGCAACTTGATGCCATTTCCTCATTTCCTGTCACATGTTATTTAGGAGAAGACACCTATCCCCACATTGCTACTGTGCTTTCAGGTAGTTGCAGAGAGTAATAAGGTCCCCCCAAGCCTTTATTTCTCCAGGATAAACAACCAGTCCTCATGAGACTTGTGCTCCAGACCTTTCACCAGCTTCATTACTCAAGTATTTTATCATTCTGTAGTTTCTTACTAACAGAATAGTCATTCTGAACATTTTCTTACTTTTTTTTTAATTTAAGTAAAAGTCCCAGTTTGCTTCTCGTCTTCATGTTATAGGTGGACTATTCATTATGAATTAAGGGTTTGTATTCTAAATAAGAACCATCCTGTTTGTCTTAGAAAATTGAAACCTCCTTCTTCATCTATTATTGAGTACAATTGTGGCAGCTAATCCAGAATAGTGCTTATACTGGCTTTTTCCATACATATCAGTAAACAAATGTTCTTTATTCTTGCTCAGAGTATGCATGCTTAATGAAATACCAAAACAGCAAGATGTTCTGGTGCATTTCTTATCAATTATCTCATGATTTCTTGATGTACAGAATGTTACAGAGCTCTGCTATGTTTTCTTCAGCTGTATTATCTTTCAAACATGCACATATTATGTGAGTGAAAAGAGAGGAACAATTCTTGAAATCATTTTTATTTTTAAAGATATTTTTAATGTTCAGTGTTTAAAAGCAATGATATTTTCTAGCTCTTCATACACTTTTCAGAAAAAATCCTTTAATTGGAGATAAATAACTTATTTATGTTTGTATTTTAACAATTATACTACTATACACTTCCTTTTTAAAATACCTGATTCAAAGAAACTGCTCTAATTTTTCTCCCACTAAGTTAACTCTGATACTACACTTTTAAAAATTATGTACTAAGGTTTTAAGTAGAACAGGCTACATCTTTAGAGGTGCAGAGAAGGAGGGAGAAGAGACAGAGAAGAGAGAAGCGAAAGAAGAGAGAGAAAGAAAGAAAGGGTCAGTGGCCTAATCATGACACAATTGCAATCACACTGATAGGAAAAGAATATAACTTATCACATTTTTATAAAAATTTCAGTCACAAATAATCTGCATGGCTTATTGATGAGTTGCTGGTCTCATCAATATGCTGCTGAAATCCAAAGCATGAAGAAAAAGCCCTAGCTATGCACCAGCATCATAAATTGTAATAGATTTAATAAATAGGGCTAGTGGGTACAGTGTTTGCAATACCATTCAAAGATGTGAGCCTCCTGAAATCCTGTAGGCAAGCACCTTCAATATCCAGAAATAGAACTTCATTAAAGTAATAAGAGGTAAACTCCAGGAAGGCCAGCAAAATGCAAATTGCTAAAGATTGCTCTTAATAAGATCAAGCTCTCCCAGGGAGTGGAAATGAGACAGAAAAAGTTATAGCTAAGATTAAATATTTTTACAGCCTTACAAGATTAGAATGAAAGTCTTTAAATTTCCTGCTATCAGAGACAAAAGCCTTTTCTTTCTCTCATGTGAAATATGAGCTAAAAGGTAAGGAGTGGTTTACCTCTACCATACCAAATACAGATAGAACCATAAAATCCAAAGTCATAATTTCTTAAAGTATTACTTCCCTAAGCTCACAGTATCGTCAACTTACAGCACAAATGATTGATATTTTATTGCCCCATTCTAAATAATACTAAAATTCATTTTAACTATGTGTTAGGAAAATAGAGAAAGAGGGGAAGACAGTTCTTAACATTTGAATGTGAAGTATTAAGTTAGGATTTTATTGTAAGATTACTATTCAGTTTTCTCTTATCTGTATAAATGTTTCATAATGGAAATCCCTTCGTAACAGTCCTTTAGTATGCTTAAAAATCTATAACTAACCTGCATTTTTCAGGAAAAGGAGAAACACATTATTAAAATCTGGAACTGGTGCTCTTAAAATCATGATCTGATTCTCAAGACAAAGTAAGACAAAGACATCCAAAAGCAGAGAGGAAAAACCTGAGACTGGAATAATTTTATAAAATGGGGAGGGCTAGTCATTCTCTTATCCCTCAATTTCTCTAGTCTGTCTCCATTTTTACAGTTCCCTTTTCTCTCTCTCTTTTCCTGCTAGTAAACTGCATCTTTAAAATGATGGCAACCCTTGGCAAATTAAAATTTCTCTCTTTTTTTTCTTGTCCTACAACCTCTTTATTAATTTTTTAAGTGACGCAGAGTTTTAAGAAAAAACCTCAGAAGTAAACTCTCATTGATTTTTCAATTAAATAATTTGGATTTCAAAGGAGTGCTTGTACTTGACTTTTGGTGACTTATTTCTAAATTGTGTTATGCAACAAGTGAATTAGACTGTTGGACACAATTTGTGCTTTTCCCAGAAAGTATTGATTCTTATAACAAGCCATTCTGAGACCATAAGTATTACAGAAATTCTCTTATAATCAGAAGCTGCTATGAATTTTTCATTTGTGGATGCAGCTATCCCTAGGTGACCCTGATAAACAGACTGATCCAAGTTTTTAGTGTATGAACCAACTTCATACTTCATGCATTATCAAGCAGTTGCATACTCTCAGTTTTGGTAATGGAAGCTGTAGTGAAGAAAAGGTGAAAAGAGCACTGAGATTCAATTTCCAATACAGAGGACATGTATCAAACACAAACATCTGAAACACTGCATTTTTTTCTTTGGTCTTGGGATAAGTTCTAGAAAATTGTGCTGTGTTTAGTGACTCAGAATCTGGGGACACTGAAATTCCTGTTTTGGGGAACCCAACCTGTCTGGTTCCCAGCACACACTGTCCTTCAGGAGCTGTGACACTGGGTTCACCATGACAAAACTCTTGACGGAAAAGATGATGAAATTTCTCACAAAGACATGCACAGTGCTACCTGGGCATTAGCAACAGTCTAGCTGCATGAGCTAAATACATGGGGAAGTTTCCACTATATTTTAAACTTCTGTGCATATTGTTCTAATTAAAAAAGTGAAGAATGATGGCATATCTCTGAAAATGAGCTCAGTCAAGCCCCAAGACTTACAAATTCAGGCGAGTGTGGATCCATGTTCTCATTCTTCCAAATGACTTTCCTGTAATGTGCTTTGTTATACTGAAATGTTCTATAAATTTAAAGTAGAGATGAATGAAAGTTCAAAAGAGGAGACTTGACATCAAATAATATTTTGAATGTCTGGGTGCTTCTAAGGATGTTTAGTTTGAAATATTTTTGGAACAGCCTGTTTCTTTAACTTTCTCCTACTTTTGAGCCAGAGGTTGGCAAAAATGGGGCTTTGTGGTGATTGAAGTGTACTGATGTGATAATGGTTGTATGCTTAAGATCTAAATTTGAATGACCTGTTGTGTTAAGGCAGGAGATAGCTTTGTTTTATGGAAACCAGTAGTTGTTCTTCTGCATTTTCTTACTTTATTTAAGAAGTTACCAGCTGCAACATCAGGTTTGTAATTCAAAAGCAAGATGTTATTTCTGTCTGTCAGTATCTAGACTATTCCTTTGGAATATCACAGTTAATTCCCACAGCTCTCCTCTTACCTGAGATCTAGGGGCAAACTGAAATCTTTGGACAAGCTTTTAGGGGGGTCAAGTTCCTGTCAGTACTTTGGTTTAACAGGAATGTGTTCATGACCTTTCACTAGTCATTGAACAATTGAGCTAAACGCCAAACCAGATACACTATCAAAGGCTGATACTCAAATGTCTGTCCCTAGCTGGATTAGTTACTTGGTTTATTTTGCACAAACAACTTAAGGCTGTTGTTTTTCATTAGTTTTCCTGTACTGTTCAGCACCTGTCATGTTGAAGATTATTTGATTGACACATTTCCTAGTAATCTCTCTAGGAGAGGAAAGGTATAAACAAAATAAATGGCAGAGGTCAGGAAGTAGAGATAAAAAAAGGCCCATCACCAATTATTAATTATGTAAGAGGTCTCAAACTGGCTTTGGTTTGTTGTCATAAAATTATTGCTGGATTGGGCCAGTATCAAATCTTATTTTTTTCCCATAAATCCTTCATCTTTCCTAAGAAAAATCTTTCTTTATTCACATCAACAAATTTTAAAACACCTTGACTATAACATTTGTTTATATAAATGATTGTTCAAAAATACCTCTTAGGGTCTCCTAATGTTTGTATTTCTTGTAGCATCTCATAAAATAAAATTTTGAATTTACTAAAAAATATAAATTCACAGAGGTTTGGATTTGTTACTGAGTATTTTTCCTTTTTTTCTGCAAACATAATGCATACATAATATTTAATATTGGTCATGCTCGAATGGAATATCTGTGTCATTACTAGTAACAGCCATGTTGCACATTTGCATGCCTCAGCATGTTACAGATTAATTTCTCCCCACAGAAAACTAACCCCAACAAGATTTACATTGGACTGCGAGAACCGTCATGTCTGAGCAGTGATGGAAATGATTGATTAAATTGTGAAGGCATAGGCCAGAATTTATTTGCATGTCAAATCTAACTCGAAATCTAAAATAATTTTAAGAGAAGACTGTTACTGGCATTAGTTGTGATTCAATTGTAAAAGAACTAAACTTTCACCAAAATATACTTTTACAAAAAATGCCACTTCAAAATTATCAATATCAAATGCAGCAATAATTACAATTTTTTAGCAAAGCACCATTCTATGAAATGGTTGTGTATAGAGACCTGCAGTGCAAATAACAAGTGTTCCCATTTAAGATAATTTTCTTTGTGGTTACAAATTACAGTACAGTTCATTTAGAGTTATAAATACGCAGCATGTGTAGATACCAGCCATATTTTAAGCTGGAACTTACACTGAATGAAAATGTAAGCTTCTCTTTACTACTGGTGTGCTATTCAAATATGATGAAAATCTTAATTTTTAGCATATACTTATTAAATGTTTTTAATATACACAGAATTATTACAATGTAAGGCAAAACTCATTACAACTTACCAAACTTTGTTTGTACCAGCTGTTTTAAATATAAATTATTTTAACTTACACATTATTTAAAATGTTAGAGAGATAAGCAAATTAAAACTGTTGTTTGCTTCTCCTGTAAGCCTTGCTTAAAATTTGAATTAAAAAAAATCTTGGTTTATCCTTTATATCAGATGATATATAATTTATAATAACTTAGGGTACAAAAGAATATAAGTAGGTTTGGAAGAAAAAATAAATATACTGGTCAGCATTTTTAGGATATAACTGTATAGGAAAAGATATATAAATAAAAATCGAGAATTTAGAAGTATTTAGAAATACCTAACGCTACCTAATGCTACCTCAACTTCTGTAGATAGCTAGTACTTAATAATAAGGTATTTACCCTGGTATTTTACATTTTTAAGTGTTTAACACAAAGAAACCACATAGGCTTTGTAACTTGCATAGGAAGAGTAAAATAGAAAAAAGCCTTTTTAAAATAAAATAATGCATAAGAATACATCAGTTAGTGATTCTAATAATAAGTTCAGTAACTAATTTTGGTGATTTTTAAATAGTAGTCTTACCAAAGCAAATCTGTACTGTTTAGAAATTAGATTTTTAATTGTTATTTTTCAACACTTCTGAATCCATGTTTAATACTTCTTTCACCTTATTTTTTTATGTCACTTCTTATAATGGTACTTCCAATTAACATCAGTATTAATAACCATATAGCAAACCTCATGACCAAAGGTGTTCCTATTCTGTGAGTTAGGCAATCTGATTATTACAGTTACTAACTAATATTTGATCAAGCCATGTATGTCTTTTAGAGTAGCAACTACAGAGCTAATTGCAGATTTTCTTCATGTCAGAAGTCAAATTTCCTTAATTTGAGGAGCAGCACTGTTAATAAATTCACTCTTCCTACAAGCTGTGAAGAACACGTAAATAATTCATTATCAGAAGACAGAAAAGTAGCATATTTTCTGGGACTTCACTCTGCATAGGTCTTGTTTTAGCTCGGACTTCTATAATAAAACTGAAAGTAAATGTTAAACTAAATGAAAATGAACAGGTATCCTGGTTTTGTTTTGTTCTGCTTTATTTTGTTTTGTTTTTAAACAAGATTTTTTATTTAGGATTTAAATGCAAACAGACTCAAGCAATGAAAACAATGCCATAATGACAAATGGGAATCTAATTTTGTTAGTGAATATGTATGATTATACAAATGGTTAAATCAATAATAACTTAAAAGTAAAGCCCTAAAGTAGCAACTCAGAAAAGACCCTTAAATTAACAAAAAAGGCTTCATAAATAATGTTAGGATCTCAATATGGTGTAGAGCAATTGAAAATATGATTTCACAGATGCTTACATTTTTATGGTCACATTTATTTCACAAGGTTAAATGAACTGCTGTTAGCCTAACAAAATGAAGTTGCATGAAGGTTTTTCTGTAGGAAAAAAAGCCCGGCTTCCAACAAACAAGGGTTTTTTGATGATGTTTTCTATTGAGGCTGGAGTACATCTCCCATTATGTGCCAATGATAAGTAGTCTTGCAATTTGTTCATCCTCTTTGGCCTTAATGGAAAAAGAGTTGCATCCCAAGAAATACGGTCTGGCAGAAGAACTTAAAACACACAGAATAAAGGGATGTTTCTGTGTTTCCTTTTGTGTGTTTCTGTTTACAGGTGAGGTATTTTTTGTTCTTTCTGTGAATTAAAAACTTTAAGACGCCCCCCAAAATGCTCCAGCTCCATGGTATCTTTAAAAATTAAATTGCTTCCGTTTTTTCTGTAGGCATGGAAAACATATCTGGAGTACATATCTGCATGGTAAAAATTCTGCTCAACCTATACATACAAAGGACAGGCTTGAAGATTAGCCTTGTTCTTAATTCAGATCCTTCTTGTGTGTGATGAACATTTTTCATTGTAGCTTCTGTTTAGCAGGTGTTCAGCTGCCATTTCCTAGGAAAGTAACATTGACTAGGGCTGAAGGAAATGATTAATTCTTCATTTATAGTGCTGGAGAAGGGAAAATATGCAAATGTTCTAAGTAGCACTTTCTTACAAGACATGCAGTTGTGTGTGTCCAATTAGGATAAAGACATGCTCATGTGCATATGTGGTTCTGGGTAAGTGTGCAAGGTATCAGAAATTTTGACCCTGTTATACCTGGTAAAATCCACTCTTCTTAAGCACACTGTGCTATATATTGTACAAGGGAAAGCTATGTACAAGGAATAACTGTAGTGGCATTTATGCAAAAGACAATTTGCAGGAACTCAAAGGTACCATTTATTTTAACTTGTCTCCAATGGATAGTAATACATAGTTACCGTAACTAAAGGGGAACAACATATAAATAGGTGTCAAACTCGGTTCCTTCAGTCTCTTGCTTGATCCACTGCATGCTTTCTACTGCAGCTTTTTCTCATTTTATGTTGTTCGGTGTCTGCTATGCTCTGACTGACAATCCCAGCTCTCTCAGCCTTTCCTCATCTGAGAGATGTGTCAATCTCTTAATAATGTTACTGGCTGGACTCTTTCCAATAGCTCCATATCTCTCTTGTACTGGGAAGCCCAGAATTGACACAGCACTTCAGATGTGGCCTCCCCGGGGCTGAGTAGAGGGAAACCTCTCTCAACCTGCTAGCAGCATTCCTCCTAATGCAGCCCGGGATGCTCTTGGCCTTCTTGGCCACAAGGGCCTATGGCTGACTCTTGCCCAGCTTGGTGTCCACCAGGACTCCCAGGTCCTTCTCTGTAAAGACTTGTATCTATCAAACCCCCTTTTTATCTGCTTACACTTATGTATAGTTTATTGCAACATTGCACTTTCAGTTACCATAAAACTACACAGAGATGAAATAATGTGTAAGAATTTATAGTTTATTCTGCACATATGCATGATATACATAAATGTGAGTAATATTTTGTGCTTGATGTGACAATCCTCATATAATGAAAAATCTGCAAAGAAAAGAATTTCAGCATTTGATTGACAGATAATTTTAGTGAGACTAGGAAACTACTGCTGCTTTCTAAACAAAACCGTTGGCAAGACTCCTTTCACTTCTCATTTTGTAATCTGTTTCTTGAAGAGTTTTTTGGAAACAAGTTGTTATCTCACATTCCTAGTATATGTGAAAACCTAACCTGATGATTGAACAGTTTTTAAGAGGTGTCTGATTGTTATTTATGGGTATGGATTAGTAATGCCCATTTTTTCCCATTTGATTCTGATGAGTATGCAGAGAACTGAGATATTTGGGTGTGGCTATTATCACAGATCACAGAATATTCTGGTTTGGAAGGAACACACAATCATCTAGTCCAACTTCAAAGTCAATAGCCCATATGGGGAATGAACCTTGGTGTTATTAGCACAGTGCTGTAACCAACTGAGCTGATCTCGGGGTCAATATGTAGTAGGAAAGACTAACATGCAGGCTAGTAATGTAATTTGTCTCAAATGTATTTTCTTTTTTCTTTCTTCGGCACAATTCACAGAAAACTGTTTTCTCTTTCCAAGTTCACATGTCTGTATTACATTTTAAAAGAACAAAATATTTTGACAAATTTTTTTTGTCAAAAAATCTTTCTGTCTCTTATAGAATCATAAAATTATTAATTTTGAAAAAGACTCTAAGATCATCAAGTCCAACTGTTAATATAGCACCACCATGTTCACCATCAAATCATGTCCCCAAGTGCTGCACCCATGTTTTTTGAACGGTTACAAGGATGGTGTCTCAACCACTTTGCTGAGCACCCTGTTCCAAAGCTTGACTATTCTTTCAATGAAGAAATTTTTCCTAATATGCAACCTAAACCTCCCCTGGTGCAACTTGAGGCCATTTCTTCTTGTCTTGTTGCTTCTTACCTGAGAGAAGAGACCGACCCCCATCTTTCTACAACCTCCTTTCAGGAAGTCATAGAGACGCATAAGGTCTCCCCTGAGGCTCCTTTCCTGCAGACCAAACAACCCCTGCTCCTTCATCCACTCCCTCTAGGACTTGTTTTCCAGACCCTTCACCAGCTCCGTTGCCCTTCTCTGCACTCGCTCCAGCCCCTCAATGTCCTTCATGTAGTGAGAGGCCCAGAACTGGACACAGCACTCAAGGTGTGGCCTCACCAGTGCCAAGTACAGAGGGACAATCCCTGCCCTGGTCCTGCTGGCCACACCATTGCTGATACAGGCCAGGATGCCATTGGCCTTTTTGGCCACCTAGACACACACTGGATCATGTTCAGCCCTCTGTCGACCAGCACCCCTAGGGCTTTTCTGCTGGGCAGCTTTCCAGCCGCTCTGCCCCCAGCCTGTGGCACTGCCTAGGGTTGTTGTGACCCAAGGGCAGGAACCAACACTTGGCCTTGTTGAACCTCATGCAGCTGGCCTTGGCCCATCACTCCAACCTGTCCAGATCCCCCTGGAGAACCTTCCTACCCTCCAGAGACCAACATTCCTACCCAACTTGGTTCCATCTGCCCATGTTCCATGCCCTATCTTAACTCAGAAAGATACCCTTCAATTTTATTTCCTGACTTTTAAAGTTTATAGATATAGTAGAATATACATGTAAATAATTTCATTTGAAGTACTGGTATCAGTGGAGCTGTTCCACACTCCAGGAAAATCATACTTAGTGTGACTTTAAATTGCTAACTTCCTTTCTTTCTTGTTATCTTTGCTCCAGTAAAATATTCTAAGCTTTTAATATTGCAGGAGAGGGTAAGAGTATCATTATAGAAAGGTCTGGGTCAACTGCTCAATCTGGACTCCCTTCAGAGTTCTGGCTCTTAATTTGTTATATTTTTTAAGTGTATTCGGAAATTAAATAATTTCTCTTTGCTGTTTATATGAAGCTCATAGCCCATACATCTTTGAAACATAATTGTCTCTGTTTCCAAATTTCAATAACAAAAAACCTGAAACACAGAAATGTTATTTGCAGACTCTAAACAGTTATAGATGCCACAATGCTGGTACATTGCACATTTGACTATCATGCTGTAGCAATTTATTTATGCACTCAGCTTTCAAAAAACTCCTACAGTTGTTTTGCTGTCTGTTAATGTCTTCCAACAATTAGTAATAATACTTCTGTAATTGCATTAAAATACAAAGAGTAACAGATTGTTTATTTTACTTAATGTATTACAGAGATACCAGTGTGATTGCTTGCCTGGATGGGAAGGAAAATTTTGTGAAAAGGAATCAAACGAATGCAATTCAGAGCCTTGTAGAAACAATGGCACCTGCATGGACCTTTTCAACAGCTATCAGTAAGCATTGCACCTTCTCACTGTATGGTCATGTTCCAGGAAGGCCAGGCTTATGCATCCTACTATTGTTTTGTGGCTCAGCTTCGGAAAGAAGTGTTATTACACAAATGGGCAAACAGCTTGTGTCATGGATACAGTGCTTCACTGTACTTTCATGTGAAGCCAGCAAACATAATAAACTGTATATGTGAAATTAAAAAAAAAAATTGAAAGAGAAAAGCATGATTTAAAACCATTTAGCAAGTAGCCTAGTTTGGAGCTGTGCTTTGTCAAAGAAAATCTAGTTTCCCTTTCTGTCATATTCACCCTACAAACACAAGAGATGCTGTAAAGAGTAAAAGTAGTGGTAGTGGGCAGTTGGATGAGGAGATAATATCATTGCTGCCACCTTGTGGCTTAAAACACCAACAAAATAGTAAATTACTAAAATTTATATCCTCTCAGACAAAGCATGAGGACTTGACAATAACCATATTATTTTTAATTTAAACCCCAATCTTTATTTCATGCATGCATTTATGGTTTAAATATTATTTTATTTCAGTAGCATGAGGATTAGGATTCCATACACAATCCAGTAATCATTTTCTGCTCCACAAAGCCAGGGTTTGTCTACACCATGATGTCGATACTAGAAGAGTCCTGTATATTCTTAATAGCCACTGATGTGTCTGCATATGCAGCTCACTGTAATGACTGCACCTGGTGCATAGTCTAGTCATTGTACAGTGATTATATTCCTGGTAATACAGACAATAATCAGAAAGGAAACTTACCACAGTTGACAACGGAGAAATAATTCCCCAAATAGCCACACATAACTAAGTTTAATAACATAACTTGTATAATTTTTTTTAAAATTAATTTACGTTAAGAACTTAACCAAAATGGTTTTGATGTCCCAGAGCTGTATCTTTATGCGGTATTAAACATCTTAGTTGGGTAAACTATTTTTATTCTAAAAACAGAAAGTGTAACAATGTTGAGAAAACCTGTTAAAATGTTTTTAATTGCCTTTTTTGTTCACTTTTTAAAGTCTGTTGGGACATAAAACAATTTGTTAAATATTTTTACGTTTGTGGTTTTTATTTTTCTGATGCTTGTAGTTCTTTGTAGTCTGCCACCCTCAAGGACAATTGTAGGTGCACGGATATTTTGCAGGCATGAATCCTTACCTGTCCTTACATTTTGCCAATTTTTTCAGCCTGTAGAAGCATTATATATATTGCAGAAGGTAACAGGGCTTTTTCTGATTTTATTCATAGCTGGGTCAGCTACATATGCACAAATCCAAGGACTCTCTATATTTTATTGAAAATTACAAAAAAATTGGTTTGAACCGTAAGCACTACACATATTTCTTTTTCTCAGAGCTCTTTGTCCTAGTTGACATATAGGAACAGGAAAATTAGGCATACCATTGAATCATCATATACAAGGGGCATGGTACACCAAACAAAACAACATCTTCAGAGACGCCTTGTGACTCTGAGACTTGCCAACACCAAGGAAAATTAGTGTAGCTCAATGTTTTATTTTTATAATATAAATCAATTTCATTTCAATCAGTAGACCTGTCCTTGTTTGTACTCACAGATGCTAAAAGACCATAATTACTCAATTTTAAAAATGTGTTGGTTTCTATTACCTTTGTTAATACTTTTCTCTTAAAAGCCACATCAACAAGACAAAGTGTTTGTCTTATGGGAGCTAAGGAGTGGCAGTAACAGGTACCTGAACCTGAGGACATCCAGCCATATCTTTAAAATTAAATGTAGTTTTCAAAAAGGGGTAACTGAATTATAGTTGCCTAACAGAAAAGATCATTGGTGTTCTTGAGCTGTGCCCAGGCATTATTTTGGACAGGTATTAGTCTGGACCAAAGTCAGGCCAGCAACTGCTCTGAGAATCCAGCAGTGATAGGCAATAAAGTTTTCTTGCCTGTGGGCATGTTTTGGCACTGTTTGTTTTCCTGCTATAAGTTGAGGTGCTGGCAGAAATACTAAGAATTTTCTGAATTTCTTTGAAGCTGGCCACACCATGACTGGTACTTGATATGACTTCCAACTTAAATTAATGTAAAGGATAGATAAATTCAGCTTTCTTTTATGCTTCAGTAATCCTCATTTGTTTACTTTCTCTTAAATATTTGCAAGTCCAGCTGAAAACATCAGTTAATTAAAAAATAAGTATTTTATTGTGCAACAGCTTAAAAAATATACTTTTGTATAGGAAAAAAGTGAATATAATGCAAAATGAAATATTTTCCTGCCAAATTCAAATCTGTGATAACACAATAATAATACAAACCATAATTACTATTTAAAACTTCACTTTTGAGTTGATTTTCTTTATCTGGGGCTATTCATTGTTGAATCTTGAAATGAAAACTCTCTGGCAAAACTGAAGTATCAATAAGTCTGCCAGAAATGTATACCTTGCTTTATGGATTCCATCATAGGAAAATAAATCACATTCCAAGAGGAAAAAAAAAAATCAAACCTTCTTAGACGCATATTTTTATTTTAAAATATCAGCTAAGAAAGATACTGAACCAGTAGTCAAGCTTGAATTGTTGAATGTGAATAATTTTTACATAAGTCCCCTTTCATTCAAGTTAATTTATGTTCAGCTGATAAAATGAGAAATATCTTTTTCTTCCTTCTCAGTTTTCAGTTTGGCACATGGCACATGGCAAATAAATTAATTTAGAAAAATTTCATGCTTATATTTCATGCATATATTTTCAGTACCATGGGACTTTAATTCTCATGATAACATGAAATCTCAAACTATGGCTCTGAACATTTATAGACAGATTCATCTACTATCAGCTGAATTCCTTATTTCTTCTCTATTGTATTGATAATTCTGAGGTTTAGCCCTAGTAACATCAAACCTTAATTAAAGCCCCCGTGTCTCCTTTGCTGTTACCAACTTCTGAGTGAAAATCTATTCAACCCTTCTTGCCAAATAAAAGGCAACATAATTTTATGGATAAACTGAAGTTTCTCATGATGTAGAATAGTTTGGAACTTGGCTGTAATCAGTATGATATTAGAACTTGGAGAATTAATCAAGTGTCTTTCCAAAGTACTCAGTTCTTTCTGAATATTCACACTGAATCCCAGATATTCATGCTATTTAACATTTTGTCCATACCTCTTGTTGAGTTTTTTATGAAGAATAAAAATGGTGTCTTGCTGCTGCTTTTCTCTTTATAACATACAAATAGACTTCTCCATACTAAACAGGAAATGAGACCTACCTAAGTACATTTTATTATGTCATTTATCTATCTTTTATGTTTTATGACAGGTTCAGTGTTTGCTTCCATTGAGTACAGCAAAGTTATCTTTGTCAGCACTTGAATCCATCCACTCAGAAAACTTTTTATAACATCAGTGTAAACTGAAGTCCAGTTCTTCATGCTATCTTAACTACCCTTCATACTACTTTTGCAATCAGGATCCATTGTTATTTGGTTTTTTCGTTTGTTTGTTTTGTTTTGGAGACAGAGTTTTTTCCTGCCTGCTCATTCTTATCCTTGATATTTTGCTTCTGGCATGTTTTCTTACCCTGTTTGTGCAACTGCATCACAGGTCTCCATTTATCCCTTCACAGTTATGGGTATTATAAACCTGGCTGTGTTACAAAATGCTGAAACCTCTCCCTCCCACTAAGTTCTGCAAGGATGAAAGCTGGTAACTGCCAATGTCACCTTAAAATTTGGCGCTCAAGCTCCTTAAGCACTTCTGAGAAATTACTGCTAATGTGCAAATATGTTGTCTTGTTTAAACGCTCTCCATTTAAACTCTTTTGTCCTTTATCCTGTCCTATAAGAGGCCATGGTTTTCCCACCTCCCTTTAGACTCCAGTTGAAAGAATGATTTGTGTTTGTAGATGAGGGTATTTTGAGTGATTTCAGAACTCATCTCAGACTGTGCTAGTCTTCCTTAGCAGTACTTCTTTAATTAGTAATCATGATCATCTTTCTTTGTCTTTACTTAGATAATGATTTATGCCAGCTGACAATTTGGATAACCATACTGTCAACCGGAGTTAGACTTATCCTGCCTCCTTCTTGTTATTTTCTTGGTACATTTCCAAGTACAACATCTTGCCCTATTGCTTCCCTCTTTGCTCCTTAGCATTTGAAACCACATCTTTTCAGAATAATAAAATAGTTTTTCATTAGTGTAACTGTCGTCTACCTGTGCTAAGCTCTTAAAAAAAAGACCAGTCTTATGTCATTAGGCTATATTCAGTGTCATGCATACTTTAATTGCAGTACTGTTACAGAAAACCAGCATACTGTTTCGCTTCTTTTTTCCCCTTCTGGAAAGGATTTATTTCAAAAAGCAAAGTCAAAATCAGGCTCTGCATTTTCTCAGAAATACGCAACAATTGTTCTGTGCCAAGCTGTAGAAGCAGGTGATTCCTAAGTTAGGGATGTGCGAATATCTCAAAGATCTGTAAGTAAAAGCATGCCTATTTACACAGTGTATTTTAAAGATATGCTCATCTCTAAATGAATGAGATTTAAATAATCATGGAATTCTAAAGTAAGTCATTATATGATTCCAATTTTAATACTATGTTCAGTCTTCCTTCTGTTTTTACTGACATTCCTTGTAACTACTGCTATATTCTTCCTTAATTTTTTTTCCCCCAGAAGCAACATGCAGCTTTTCCCATAGACGGGAATCACCTTGGTATTTAATGATCCCATATGCCAAATACTGAAACATTTTATTGCAAGCAGCAACTCTCATCTGGCATTTCTTCAGGATTCTTTGGCCAACTCTTCCTCTCTTCTATAGAGACATTTCCCAAAGCACTTGTCTGTTGCAGTTCTTATTTATCTTTCATTCAGAATTGTAGGGTTTTTTTCTTCATCCTAGTACCAAGTTATGTATGAATTTCTTACTCAAAACCACCTTTAAAAGATTTATATGGACGGTCAAAAGATTTACCAATGAATTAGCTAAAGAAATGTGTGAAAGCACAAACAAGTGCTTCCTCCACAGCTAGCAAGTGTTTTATAGCTCCTCTCTGGTAATACTGCTAAGAACAACTGGAAATGTGTAATGTGCTTCTTGTTATACTGCAGTGAAATGAGCTTTAGGGTTTCTATTGCCTTTAGCAAACAAGAAAATATGGCTGTGCCACCTCAGCAGCTTTTAAAACTAAAAATTCACTGGCATTCTGCACTCCTTAGGGCATATTTTAGCCATAATGCAACAATCTTCTCTAAAGACAAGGGCATTTTTATTCAAAATCTCAATAAAAGATTAAAATTTGAAAAAAACCATAGTAAGTACCTGGAAAATACCTTCCCCTGTGCCAAAATTATGTCATCAACTTTTTCTTCCTGAACAGTAGCCTTGTTCCACCTGGTGATTTAATCATTCGGCGATATATTTTAATTATTTTTTTTAATGTATTTTGTTTACAAACACCCAGAGACATAAAATGATCATTTGATGAACCCACAGGTTAAATGGAGGGAGTGTAAACCAGTTTCTAAAATAATAAGGTACCTCAGGCATAGCTTTGAGAATGTATGAAATGTAATATAAGTTATCCAAATTCATCATTGCCGTAGGGCAGTTAAACTCTTTCATTGCAAACAATGTGCTATTACATGAGCAGAGCTAACAAAGCAGTTTGCACAGCAGTTTATGGGCTGGCTTAGGATATACTAAGTTTCCTGGGAACTCCTGGGGTCATCAGAGGACTACTGTGAACCTTTGAAAAGCTTCAGGGTGCCTGGTGCTCCCCAGAAGGGATAGCTACAGAAGGCTGTGACTGCTAACAAGCTGTGCAGTGTCCCACAAGCTTTGTTGCCAACTTTTCTTGATTTATGGGGACTTCAAGCTTTTTGTTTCCAGCTGACTCCACATTAAGGACAGCCAAGCATTCTTTCAACAAACACTAGAAAGAGTGTGTGTAACTGCCAAGCTCAGAGCCCAGCCAACAGAGTAGAAGGGGCCAGAAATTCCACTGAGGAGACTGAATACTTATGTAGTGAGGTGCTGCAGGGCACTATCCCTGACCATCCACAGGAGTGACTAGATAAGCCCATTAGAGATCTCAAACCAGACTGAGCTCCTCGGGGAGAATGCAGTTCTGTAGACCTGGAGCTGCAGAAATGCCTGGAAGCTCTTGCTGAGTCTGATGATAGTGTCCTTGCCTGGAGGAAGCACTTGTAGCTGGAGGAGGAGCTGTGTTGCCAAGTAAAGGAGCTTCAGGAGGCAGTCAGCAACCTGTGATGCTGTGATGGGAACAACATCATGCTCTCCAAGACCCTACAAATACAAGAACCTGAACTCCCAGACATCGTGAAGGAGCACCAGGTATGAGTCTTTGCATAAGAATTTGGAAATGGAGACTCCAGATACAATGAAGGCTAGTAACCTTGACAACAGGATGAGGGCTTCTGTCCTATCTGAGCTCTGCCACTACAGAGTAGGCTCAGTGACCTTGTAGCAGAGGAGGAACTAGAAGCTCTGTCCAGTGAAGCATCTAAATCAGCTAGACCTGAGTCATGAGGCAACACCAGAAGGAAGGATGAGTGGTGGCAAACAATGGGAGACCTCTGCTGCAGGCTCCTGAGAGGAGATATCATGAGTCCTGAAGGAAATGGCTCAAGTCCTTGTGAGGCCACTCTTGATTATCTCTAAAAGGTCTTTCTGACAAGGAGAGGTTCCTAAGGATTGGAAGAAAGATAGTAAATGGAAATACGTCAGAGTATGGAATGGGAAAGCCAGAAACAAGAAGGCTGGGAATGGAGAATGTGACTGCTATTTTCAAGAAAGGCAAGAAGGAGGACCTGGGCAACTGTGGACCAGTTAGCTTTACCCCAGTCCCTGGAAGGTGATGGAGCAAATAACCCTTGAAATAGTTTCCACAAACATGATGGAAAAGAAGGTGCCCAGGAGCATGGTTTCGCAAAGGGGAAAGCATTCCTGATGGTTTCAATGCTCATTCAATGAGATGACTGGCTTGACAGCTAATGAGAGAACTGCGGATGTTGTTTCTCTTGACCTTAGCAAGACTTCAGACACTACCAAACCATCCTCACAGAACAAAACTCGCTGAATTGCTGGACACAAAGACCATATTCAACATAATTCATCCCCTCATCACATTATGTAGCAATGATATTAAAACTGAAATTCATTGGCTTGTCTTTTTGTAGCTACAGTTCTGGTCAATAACAAAAATGCTGCCACCACAAAGTATTCTTGTGTGGAATGTGGTGGGGTGTGATGATGTGTGGCATGGTGAGAATTAAAACTAGAATGGATAGGAATAAGATAGGCAATGCACAAAAAGAATGTCTGAAAAAAGTTTTCGAGGCAGATTTCACTAACGCATTATTTCTAGTCCTAATATTATAATGCTTCTGTTGCAGATGATTCATAATAGACTCATTCCTGCTTGTTCTTATGCCCTTCATTTAACCGCTCACTAAAAGAACATTCACGGTTTTATTTTGGAAAACCTTAATAAAATAGGAAGTTTAAACAAGCAAATAAACAAAAAATGCTGCTGACACTTTAAAAATGGTTCATTAGAAATGAATGGGAAAACCATCTGTCTTTGTTAGCTACAGATTAGATATTTCATGCATCAGCAGTGTCTAATACATGCACAAAGGAACAAAATTTTTCTAGGATTATGGGCATTGCTACTGACATATCCTTTCGAATCATGGAGAATCAGTAATAAACAGTTCCACATAAAAGGACAGGGTGTGGATCCCATCCTCATTACTATAAAAACAGTACTTTTTCCTTTGATTTGAAATGTCATTAGTAAAATCTACATTTCACTTCTTGGAAGAGACTTCATTGGTTTCATAGGTATTGTCCCTTTTACCTATGTTCTTAAAGTACTTCTAAAGTGGTCAAGGGTAAAAATTTTTTAAATTAATTGTGTCAGTTTGATGTCAAGATTTTACATGTATTTATTTTGTCTTGAAATAACTTCACAGCCAAAACAATAGCAAGGTTTCATCTTCAATTATGAGGCATTTGCTTTTGAAGTAGAGAATTATTTTCAGAGCATAACAGTCACAATTTATTTTTAAAAAGTTAGAATGGGCTAGGAACTACAAAACTGGTTTTGGAAAAAAGCATTACTGTATATTTAGAAAAAACAAGTTTGAAAAAGTATGAGTTATTTAGCTAAAACAGTTTCATTTTTTAAATAATTGCTTATCTATGACAGTACAATATGAAATATATGTACACATGTACAAATTGTACATTAAATGGTTCTAGTATAAGTAAACTATGTGCAACACGATTAGAAAATCAACATTGGCTTCCCCACCACCAGTTTCTATAGGTAATAAAATTTTAGTTAATAGTCTTTTTGGATTTGTCTGGGATTTAAACTGTATGTGCTCTGTTAGATCAATAGAAGCATTAGAGGAGTTTATTTAGACTGCAATTACAGATTGTACACTGTTAGAGGTCCTCTATAAACCAGTGCCCACTCTTCAGCAATAGCAAGCAGACTAATGCAGTAACCATCATATTTTCTTCTACCAAATGCCAGTTTGGATATATGAAAAAAATCCATCAGAGTTATAAAAGGGAGCCTTTATCTTTGAAGGTCACAGGTGGAGAAAAGGGACCACAAATACAAAAAACCACAGCTCTCTGTGAACATCCATAAGCATTGTTATATGTATGTCTCTTGGATTTGTTCATTCCCTATCTGGAAGGGACAGTCATAAAATTTTCATAGGTTTGCTCTATTGAAATAACTCAGTGAGACACCCTTAGAAGAAAGTTGGATTGTTTATATTACAGTAGATATTAAAGGTAGATAAAGACATAACTGACTCTTGGAGACCAACTGAAAATAATTTTTATTGTTTGCTTTTATAGCTTATATCAGAACAATAATCTTTGTTAGGACAAAGCTATTTTTTGAAAAGCTGTTTGCCAGGACATGACAAGTCAAATTTGGTTTTGTAACAAAATCTGCAGTAGAGAAATAGCTACTTCATGTGTGACTGCAGTATTTGGGCAGTGCAGATATATTTGTTTGCTTGCTCGTCTGTTTGTTTATAACATTGAGAAATACTGTCTGACTTGAAGATGCTTAATTTTTTTTTTTTCCTATTTATATACTTGGAAATTGTAACATTCCTTGAAAAAAATTTTCAAGGTTTTACTTATATAATTATTCATAGGCTAACCTAATCAAGTTCTGTGTTAGGTGATCTCTGGTAAATTTAGTCTTGAATGATTAAATGTTACTGCCTCTGTTATTTTTGTTGAGGTTACAACCCTCTTACACTATTAGGTGAATGGTAAGAGATTATAATTTGGTATATTAATGAAGGTCAGTTTGTGCAAATCCTTTTTTTTTTCTTTCTCTTTTTCTAATAAAAAATGTGAAAACAGAGACATCTCTGCTTCTTAATCTATTTCTAAAGTATTTTCTAGACTGCCACTATTAATTAATTATGACTCTCTAGCCTTTCCAAATGTTTTATTTTCTATAGGCTCTTTTGAAAATCTGAGTTTATAATGTTGAAGTTAGCACGACTGCTGCTGAGTGTTGAAAAGGTTTCAATAGCTCTCTTCAAATATATAAACATAGATACTATATGGTTAAGTGATGTCATGATGATCTGATATATTCTGCCATATTAAATACCATATCTATCCTTGGTTATCAGGTTTTTATAGGCATCTAATTGATTTTAGGCATAAAGTATTCAATGTCTTCTATGTTTGGAATAAGAAAAAAAAAAGACATTAGTCCATTTGTTCAAACACATGTTTTCTTATACCTTTGCTTCTATTCTTGGATCAGATAGTGCTTTGTTGTCAGACTGAGCCATAGACATACAGTTTCTTCTGTGATTCTCTTCCTTGGCGCTTGAATAGACCCAAGTGAAAGATCAACCAACAATTCTGAAAAATTTTCCATACAATATTGGAAACGCCCCCCTGCCCCCTGCAAAACTGATAGAGACATCTTGCTTAAATGACTTGCAGAGTTCAAAAGCAGTCTGACATATGAGGGAGAGAAACATTTCTTTGCTCATCCATTAAAATCATTATGCAGAGGTCATTTGCACAGACTTCTGAATTGGTGTGCATTATGTTCAATTGTTTCTTATGTCAAATTCTCCGAATGTCAAGGTAATCTATCTTCAGGGCTAGATTTGTATTGTTCACGCTTCATAAAATTTCAGAGCTGGAGCATGCTATCTAGCACTTCATGTTGCCATGCTAATTATTGCTAATAAAGATTGCAATTGTAATTACCTTTATTTGGCCTTTTTTTGATTGCCTGCAGTGGAAGGAACAGAGCTGAAAAGATCTCCTTTACTCCCGCAGGGCAACAGTCCCTTCCACTGTGAGCACTCTACCCAAAGAGTTCATTTTTCTTTTCTGTAATCAGTGCCATCTCTGTATATGGGGTGAAGAGCTTTGAGGTCAATTGACAATGCTGCACTGCTAAACTTCCCAAATTTAACAAATGTTTCTCCTGGAGGGGCTGTTACCTGCATTCAGGTGAAAAGCTTCTACTTTTTCAGCGCAGTATTTTTCTTCCTTTCAGATTTCTCAGGTCAAAGAGGACTGGTCTCAAAATCAATACTAAAATAGTGTAAGAGTTACCTGTAACTCTCAGAAAATATCAGGGCAATAAAAGCTGAGAAAAGGCATTGAACTGCTTTCCATAACAACTAGGCTCTTTACGCTGCAATCTTGCACAGAAGAAGAAATTTCCAAGGGGAAATAGTGCTGAAGATACCAGTTTCCACAGGTGCAGCAATAAACCCAGTTGTCATCAAAGACTGGCATTAAATTAAGAGAGAGGAGCACAAGCAAACAGGCAACTAGGATTTTATTCAAAATCCTTGAAAGATGAGGAGTCATCCAGATAGCTGATTTATTCAACTATTCAACATCTGAGTCTAACAGATTAACTTGCTGTAACTGTTAGAAACCACAGGACAACTGATTCCCTCTGATTCTTGAAACAATGAAATAATACTTCTTTTTTTCTCTGCCAAAGCCATTCAGTGCCACCTAAGATACTGGAGGCAGATCATTTACTTATTGTTCATCGCAGCATTGATTTACTGACGCTCTGTTTTCACAAATTAAGGATTTTCTCTTTGACAAATTTTTGGAGAGGTGCTGTCTGTTAAAAAGGCTGCAAAATACATACTTTCTCTCAGATTGCATGTTGAAATCTTGAGTTACCTTGTTGCTGCTGTACTGATCATTGTTCCAGTGAGGGATGAAGGGCACATAGGCAAAAATGCAACTCTTGATGTTAGTGACAAGAGATGGTAAGATAGAAAAGGAATTTATGTCCTTTTCCCTTTGCATTTTGTCAGGAACAGAAGGAAGTCTAATGTGGGTTTAGTTAATAGAGGATGTTACTCAAAAGAGCAGCTTCACATGCCAAAATGCATATACATTTTCTGTGGGGGTCTGCAGTAATTCAGGAAATTAATGCTACTACTCAGAAAATTGTTTGACACACAGAACACAAATTTAAACAGACCTTTCTTTCTCTTTACCCTGTGTTGTGTGATAACTTGCTAAGCTGCATTCCAAAATTTCATATGACTATAATACCCTTTTTGTATATCTTGGGAAGTCTGGGAGATGTGAGTTCCTAAATTTTAAGGGATGATTCAGTATTTTTAAATATTGATATAATTTATATTAAAAAACTTGAACATAGTAAACAATTTTTCTACCACCTTAGATAATAACCAAAACTGTAAAGCAAGAGTAAAAAATGCTCCCAAAACATGGGAGTAATTTTTTTTGTATTTTTTGATTAATTTCTGCTGCATCTAAAATAGGAATTTAAGTAGGCAAGACTGATGGGAAGGAACTTCAAAAATTTTTTTCCCCATGGTCATGGTCTATGAACAAGACTGTTGATACCAACCCATATTTTATTTTCTGCTTCCGAGCCATATGGCCCAAGTGATCCTGCCATTTGACAGCAATAATCTTCAGTTTTACTTATTATAGTTTTTACTCATTTTGTTGTCTTTCTTAATTAAAAGTATTCAAAGTATTCAGTACTGGTGCTTTTAAAGCACAAACATTCCTTCTAATGAGACAGTTTTACTAGTGATTTTTAATTATTTTAATGTTTACTGGCTGAAACAGAAAACAATGTAATTTCATCTGGCCTTATAGATAGGATGAATTGCTGTTATTCTTATTGAGATAAATAATGAAATAGTTTCATCCAAAAAGAAAATGAGTGTGTACCTCATCTCTGGGGTCCAGTAGTCCGAAAGTTGCATCCAGCCTGACATAAGATGTATCTTATATTCTGGTTCAGGAAAATGGAAAAATGTAAACAGCATCATTAAAAAAAAATTGGGAGTTGAAAAATAAATACCCTTTGTAGGATGTAAAATTCTGTTTCCTGAAACAGAAATGTGTGTATTGCAGCTGAAATAGAGCTTAAAGTAAAAGCTGAAATATAGCTTGCTGTCTCATTGAGCTGAATGTTACCCTGTGATTGTGTGAACTCATAGCTGCAAACAGAGGATTAAGGAAGAAATATATGGAAAACAAACAAATACAGCTTTCTCTATCTGTTCCTCTAAAATATGTTTGTTTGGGTTTTTTTGTAGTGCAATGTTCCTGAATACACAGAATATCAGGAATAAATTTTAGTTACTGTTACCAAAGGGAAGAATATGAGCAGAGAATTATGGGAGGAAAGTATACAGAACAAAGTATATCTTAAAAATGAGAAAAAGAACAATGATTAGAAGTCTGAAGCAATTGAACTGGAAGGGAATGAAAACTATGTAAACCCTCTGAAGGTTTTCTGTATGCACCAAACATGCAAAAGACACTCTTAAACACTATTAAAATAGCAGAAACTTAATCTTTTTATCTTTCTTCCCTGCAATATACCTCCCAAATGATTTTTCTCCAGTTTGGGGTGCATGTCTGCTATTACCTGGTACCATTTCCCAAGTACTCTATCTATGCTTTCTTAGCCACCACTTCAGGTTCAACTTGTAGACTGCAGGTGGTGTATATACTTCCCATAAGCCAGTATCTAAATCTCAGTTAAATTTAAAAATGGTGTGTGTGTGTATGACAAAGATAATATTTTTTTTCCCCTAATTTCAGCTTCCTATCCTTATTCTAACAGATGATAAAGGCAGGTGGACCTTCTTTTAAGTATAATTTGTGCAATTGATGTTCACCTTTTCAATTTACTCTGTGATGGACAAATTGGTCTTTGCTTACTTACTAATTAATCCTTTGGACAGAGGTGAGAGGGTAAAAGGAGATATTTCTTCCTGTGTGGCCACTTTCTTGCTGTGCACAATTGGGAAAGATATTTATCATTTGGTCATGGCAGATACGAGTGTATTGAGGAATCAAAACCACATGATAATGGATGAACTTCTTTATCTATTTCTTCCTGTGTTTATCTTTTTCTGCCCTGAACTTCATCATTGAAATCAAACCAAGCAATTGCTCATTTCGCTGCCAATGAAACTTCCCATTGTCAGATTGACAGCCCAAGGAACTGAATTTCCTTATTGACTAACCAAAGCTGTGATAGCTTAATAACACTTTCTTGCATCAAACTGAGAAGATGAGAGGATAGTTCAGGCTCTGTGCTCAAGCTGATGACTCAGTTTACAAGAAGTTGGTGATAACTCTTGTAGTAATTGTAATAATGAAAGATGACATTGTAATCATAGAATCACTTTAGGTTGGAAAGGAGCTTTAAGATCCTCAAGTCCAATCAAAATTAATTGTAATAATGATGTCCTACTAGTCCTCAAAAGCAAAGCTGAAAGTCTTATACCTCACCTCCTGGCATGCCATCATTGATGGAATTTATATAAACTATAACGAAATTTATTTATTTTTACTTAAGACTTAATTAAGATTTTAATTTTAACTTAAGAGTTATAACTTAATCACTTAAGAGTTTCTCAGGCAACAAGACATACCATTCCTAAAAAACCAATATGGTCCCCTATGCTCCGACACTACAGTGCTTTCACAGTGGCAGTGAGGGGGGACCTTACAGCAGTCAGGGGGACCTTGGGGATTGGTTGTACCCCTGAGCTGAACTGTATGATTCAGTTCAGGAGCTTGAAGTAGAAAGCACTGGTGTGGAAAAGATCTTCCTGTTATTCATGTTAATCAAAAGTTTTCTGGCACACCTCAAAAAAGGTCAATGAATAAGCAGGTTTATAACACAGCATTTTTATTTCAGGAGTTAATTGTTCCTGCCTTCTTAACTACAGCAATTAAAGAAATAGGAATTTTAGTCCTTGCCATTATTATCCTTATGAATTTGCCTCAATCATTTAGAAATTCTATCCAATCACTATTATTCATAAAGATTACTATATATATCTCAATTAAAGACTATGAAAAAAAGACTGGAATAAAAAATAATATTACTTTTGTAATATAGAACAGATTTAACAACTAGTTTCATCCTCAGTTTTGCCATTTCCCTGTCACAGCCCACTTCTTTCTTCCTGCACCATGGCCCCAAACCCTCCAAACACAAAGGGCTATGTTTTTTCAGGAAATGAGGGCAGGAAGGAACCAGAGGTGTCACCCCTTCCTAGGAGGGCTATTCCCAGAGCCGAAGCTGGAGCAGGGGATGCAGCTGTCACTGCACCTTAGCACAGGGGTTAAACCAGTGACACCCAGCTCAGGGTAAGCCCCTGCACTGTCAGGTCAGCACACAGCTGGGCGCTTTCTCCAAGTAGGGGCAAAAGTCATAGAATCACAGAGTCCTAGAATGGTTTGGGTTGAAGGGACCCTTTAGAGATCACCTAGTCCAACCCACCCATCTGCCACAGGGCAGGGAGATCTTTAACTTGATAAAGTTGCTCAAAGCCTTGTTCAACCCAAATTTGGAACACTTCCAGGAATGGGGTATCCAGAACTTCTCTGGGCAACCTGTTCCAGTGTCTTACCACCCTCATTGTAAAAAATTTCTTTCTTATGTCAAACCTGAATCTACCCTCTTTCAGTTTAAAACTCTTCCCTTGTCCTGTCACTACAGATCCTGGTGAAAACTCTCTCTATGTTTTCTATAAGCTATTTTAAATATTGAAAAACCCATTTAAGTCTCTTCAGAGCCTCTCTTCTCTAGGCTGAACAACTCCAACTCCCTCAGCCTATAGGCATTTTTATGACCATCTTCTGGACTTGCTCCAACTGGTCTGGGTCTGTCTGGTACTGGGGACCCCAGAGCTCAGTGCAGTACTCTAGGAAGGTTCTCACAAGAGCACTGTAGAGGGGCAAAATCACCTCCCTCAAATTAGCTACTTTTTATGCAGGCCAGGATACAGGTGGCTTTCTGTGCTCCAAGTGGGCATTGCTGGCTCATGTCCAAATTTTCATCCACCACCACCTTTTCAATAGTTCTGCTCTCAATCCATTCATCCCCCAGTCTATATTGATGCTGGTGATTGTATTGATCCAGGAGTAAGGCGTTGTACATGACCTTGTTGAACTTCGTGAGGTTCACATGGACCCACTTCTCAACCCTGTCAAAGTCCCTCTGGATGGCATCCCTTCCCTTCAATGCATCAGCTGCAGCACTCAGCTTGGAATCATCTGCAAATCTGCTAAGTGCACTCAATCCCAATGTTTTATGTCATTGATGAAGATGCTAAACAGTATTGGTCCCCATATAGACCCTGAGGGACCCCACTTGTTACTGATCTCCATTTGGTCTTCCCTAGCACAGAGGTGAAGCTGACTAGTCAGTAGCTCTCACAGTTCTCCTTTTAACCTTTTTTAAGAATGCACATGATATTTTTCTTCTTTCACGCACTAGGTACTTTGCTTGCTGTCATCACTTCTCATCTTTGGTCGAGACTGGCTAAAAAGCTACATCAGGCAATTCCCTCAGGCCCCTGGGGTGCATCTCATGGAGTTCCATGGACTTAGGTATATTCAGGTTCCTCAAACCTGACCTTCTCCCAGTATGGGAAGGACTTCATTCCCCCAGTACCTAGCATGAGCTTCAGAGATGTGGGAAGCAAGATTAACAGTGAAAGCTGAGGCAAAAAAAAATGTTGAATATCTCAGTCTTCTCTCTGTCAGTTGTTGCCAGTTCTCCCATCTTATTTATTGCAGAGGTACATTTTGTTTAATCTTATTTTTGTGGCCAACATACCTGTAAATCCCTTCTTATTCTTTGCAGCTCTTGCCAAATTAAGCTCCAAATGGGCCTTAGCTTTCCTAATGCCACTCCTACATATCCAGACAACACCCTGTATTCTTACCAGGATAAATGTCCTTTATTCCTTGCCCGTGCATTTCCTTCTTACACTTCAGTTTACCCAGGAGATACTTACTAAGTCATGCTGGTCTCCTGCCTTCTTTACCTGATTTCTTACATGTGGAAATCAAGAACTTCTGTGCTCTAAAATAAATGTCTTTAAAGAGCTGCCAGCTTTGTTGAGATCCCTTTTCCCTGAAAGCAGTTTCCTAGGGGATCCCATGGACTGAAATGGGACTGGAATCTAATCTAAACTGCTAATCAGCTAAATTTCCTCTCCTCAAATTCAGAGTCCTGACTACTCATCTGCGGTCCCATATCCCTCAAGATTGTTAATTCCATCAGGGCATAAGCACTGCAGCCCAGGCTAATGCTTTTTCTAATTAGTTAATCAGTGTCACATTTGATTGGTTACAAATGGAGAGCTCTAGGAATAAAGTAGGGAATGAATAATGGTAATGATAGTAAAGGCAGGCTCAAATTAATTTAGGGGAGAGGAAGAGAGGCATAGGTGAAAATTTAAGGAGACCATGTAGGGGTGGCATATGAGAGCAGAGAACTAGAAGCACCTGAAGAATTTCAGAGATAAATTCGTGACAGCTTTTGCAGGTCGAAGCTGATGAAACAGGTCAGGTAGCTTTCTGTGGAACAAAAAACATATTAAACTTTCAGAGTATGAAAGAAAAAAAATATGTTTACAGGAGGAAAGAAGAGATAGAAACATGAGTGTTTGAAGCCTTTGTAGTGACTGGAAGTGTATGTCCTTGGAGCTTTGTGGTGTGTGTTGGTGCCCTAAATTTCAAGCTGTGCATGTATTGAAAGCAAGCTCTCATTTCACTACTTCAGATGATCCAATAGCCTCTAGCTTACAAGGAATGAATTTGTCACTGACGACTGTGGTTTCTCAGGCTGTTAGTTGATTTGATTGAATGCACTAAACAACATAAATCCTCACTGTAGAATGGCCCATTGTTGCACGTATTGTAGGGCTAAGAGGCTGGCCTAAACTTCACTGAATGTCTTGCCATTTCTCATCAAGAATCTGTCAAAGAGGCAGTTGAATGATAGGCACACTGTAGCTGAGGGTTCAGTTTAGGATTCCTTTTGCTTTGACTGAACCACTGAAGAAAAAGCAGTTCTGCTGCTCCTTAAATATTGCAATTTTTTCTGCAAAACCACTGGTATCTGTGGCAAAGGTAAGTGCTTTGACTGATATTTTCTGAAATGTTTTTCATACAGAGGACTAAAAAGACCAGTTTCTTGTATTTTTCTGCTGTAAGGGAAGAGGTCTAAAAGCAAAAAATGGCTTCTTCTGAAATTTATTCTGCTCTGGAATATTCATCTACGTTACTGTTTATCACAGAATATGCCAAATTGGAAGGGACCCACAAGGATCATCATGTCCAACTCCTGTCCCTGCACAGGACCATCCTCAAGAGTCACACCATGTGCTTTTGCTAAGCTTTGGCATTTTCCAGAGCTTCTAGGTGAGCTAGGTTGGAATAAACCCACCAGTATGATTTTCTAATTGATAGACAGCCACTTTAGAACTCTTAATATTCAGGAGAGACTGCCTCTCCAGTAAGCATGCTGAAAAAAATGGTTTTGGCTCAGAGAAGCTCTTGCCAATGTGTGCAAATAATTGATAAAAGGGAGTGAGAAAAATGGAGGCAGACTCTTCTCAGGGGTATCCAGTGACAGGAAAAGATATAGTGGACAGAAGGTAAACTACATGAAATTCCACATGAAGATAAAAAAATATTCCTTTTTTTAATGTGAGGGTGGTCAGATGCTGGAATAGATTGCCCAGAGAGGCTGAGATACTCAAAACCAGGCTGGACACAGACCTGAGAAAACTTTAGTTGTATCTGTTTTGAGCAGAGGAGTCTAGATGAACCTCAGAAAATTTTTTCCAAGATCCACAATACAGGTGTTCTTAAGACTTACCTTTTATGTAATTCCTTAAGACTTTTAAAGTAGGATATAAGGCAGGTGATATCTATATATTTCACTGGAATGTGAGAAGTAGAAGGGCAGTTTTCAAGCAGGTAAGAACCAAACTATTTAATACTTAAATCAACATATAGAGACAGAGAAACTTATTAACATTACTTTTCTGGATACAATTCATTACTATAGCTTGCAATTTTTAATTTTGACTTTAATGCTAAAACACGTGGTAAAATACAAAACCATGAATACAATTTGTGTGTTTTCATTGTCCTCTCCTTTTGTTTGTGTTTGTACAGAAAGCTTTTCAATTTATGGAGAGATGTGTGGAAAGCAAAGAAATAATACTTATGGAAGCTGATTTATATGTGTTGGAGTAGTTCTACACATGTCACAAAGCAGTATGTAGGGCTTATATTATGAAAAGGAATAGTTTACGTAAAAGAGTCATGATTTGGTTTTCTAATATCAATGGGAATGTTTGGATTTGGTTATTAGAAAGAAAATATTTGTGTAGGTAAGTTGGTAAAGCAATAGAAAGAAGTTCAGCATTGACTATGTTATCTTTATACGGTCTCTTAAAAGCATATATCAGTCTTTTTTTTTTTCCCCTGAGAATTCTAGAAATCATCTTGATTTTTCTAATGGAGTGAAAAAAAATTAGTCATTTTGAAAAAGTCTGTTTGCATTTTTGCCTTTTGATCAGATAATTTCCAAGAATACCAGCTACAGTAGCTTAATATATGATGTGCTTTTAATAGTCCTAATGCCTCCTTACCTTGTTTAAATAACAGTTCTCATTAAGATGAGATTTTTGTCTTGATTCTTAAAACGGGACCACAAGATAGACACTTCTATGTATTTTTTTTTCACATTTAATGAGGACTCCAGTAACTATTTTTAATAATCCACAAAGGAGTACAAAAAGCTCTGTTATTAATTGACTCCTTTGTATTAATATTGACTGTTGCATCTCAGCTGGTACCTGGCATGAAGCCAGGGTAGGACTGGCTAGTTGTGCAGTGTAGATAACTGCTGTGTTTCAGTGACCTAATGTTCCCTGTAGTCAAACAGAATAGTTTTGATAACTCAAAGGCAGTTATGAAACTCATTAGGGGGAAAAAAAAGGAATGGAACGTGTTTAATGTTTGCTCCTCTGCACCACAGTTATGTCCATAAAGTTGAACCAGGTCAGAACTGAACCATGTTCTCCTAATACAAAGTGAAAGGCTCCCCACTTAATGAGCTTTCTAAGCTAAAAATGGAGCATAGCCAAGTACTACATACCAATTTGTAGTAGTGCATCCGAAGTAATTTATTCAGAACTTCATAAAAGAAGTCAAGAAAAAAATGAGCAGCTGTAAAACAATTAACATCTATGTTCTGATCTGTTGGGTCAGAGTGTTCTACTTTGTTCAGTATGAGACATTTGGAGATGCTTAATTTGAAAGAGTCTGATGCTTTTATATAGTGAATTTTATATAGAGAAAACTCAGTAAAGCACTGATTGGGGGGGCAGTGTTATTCAGTGGATGTTGTTTCTAGACAATAAATGTATTCTGCCATGTATAGCAAAAGCAGGTATGTTTGTTGTGCATAAGCACAGAATAAAAAAACATATTTATTTTTAACCATATTTCTAAAAGTATGTTTTGAGTATCATAACTGATGAGTCCTGAAATTTGATTTTTTTCAGTTATTTTTAGAATGCCTGAATGCTTTTTGATAGTAACAACTGTTAGTTTTTAACATGAGAAAAATACAGTAACCTGATTTTTGAATCCATATGCTAAAATACTCAGGCCTCTAAAATGAGAAAGTTCCTTTGTAATATGCCTTCCATTTCATGTTACATGGAAATTGTATCCCACAAATAAATAACACAGAACACTAAAAATTGGAAAGAAAAGACTGTGTTTTTTTAAGGGGCAAAATTTGCCTTGATTCATGTGGCAAGCAATACCTGTGCCTTACAGAACAGAATTACTTAACAGATTCTCCATTATATGGCCTGTTTCTTATTTAAGAACAATTTCTCTTACCAAATTATAACTATGAAGATATATTTGAATGGTTTAATACCTGAAATCAATATTTATCAAAGTAGACAAGAGCTGGTATAGTTCGTCTTCCATATTGTCTCTTGTCCTGCCAAATAGTTGCAAAAATAAAATTGAATTCAATTTTATTTTTAGTGAAAGTAACAGGAATGTATGACTTTTAAAGTACAGAGGCCCCTTTTATTGCAGCTAGTGAAGAAATTTGGCTCTGCAAACTTTGAAATCATTAGCAAATTGTTTTCCTTGAATTTACAGAACCTTATCATATTTATACTGTGAATAAAAATAGATTATTCAATTCACAAAGATAGGTTCTTTACAGTCAGATGTAATTTAGATTTTGGTTGAAGTTTTCTCTTCTGTGCTATCTGTAACAGATCTTCACAAAAGCATAGAAAAAAGAGAAAGAACACAAAGAAATTAGGATCCTTCATGCCTTCTACCTGCTTTCTTAAGTGTACTGGATATGCTACGTGATGCATTTCACCCTAAATGTTGAAGTACTTACTAGTTTCACACATATGAAAAGATGTCCTTCTAATCCCTAACATTTAGAAAATGCTTTATGAAAATACTTTTCATATTTGATTGTCGCCTGGCTTCTTTTCCACCGCCTTAGGAGCCAAGCGATTTACCTTGCTATAAGTGTCCCACAGTAGAACAGCTGCAGCTAGGTGAGACTGTTTGCTTTCTGGCTTCCCCTTTTTGGCTGGTGTGAGCCGATGGTGGATTCAGCGAGCCGCGGAGACAAAGGAGGGCAGAGGGGCCCCTTGTAACAGCAGTTTGTGTTTATTTCTTGAACGGAGAGAGCACAAGGAGCCTCGGGGGTCGTTTGCAGCCCCCTTAAATACCATCTTTCAGAAGGGGTAGGAACAACAGAAACAAACCAATAGGGGTGGCTTGGAATGGCTGTTTACAGATAACAGGGATTTTGGGGAGGAACATCTTTCAAACAGACCAGTAACAGGACGNCTTGTCAAATAAATTTAAAAAAACATTTAAGAGCAACTTGCTGCAAACAGCGGAAGGCAATACAGACAGACAGCACAACAAGAATAGCAATAAACAAGATGGATACACATTAA